>CAJVPT010001382.1:0-21720 GCA_910592055.1 Acaulospora colombiana | reverse complement strand
TCAGCATCAGGACCAGACAATATTCTCTATATAGCCTATAAACATTTTGGATCAAAAACACTTACATGGTTTACTATCCTTTATAACAAGATTCTCATACAAGGTGAAACATCAAGGAAATGGAGCATAGAACATATATATTCTATACTAAAACCTACAAAATGGCATAACAGAATCGAGATAACTAGACCCATCACCTTTCTCATAGCAGAAAAGAAAATATTCACAAAGATCATCAATGATCACCTATCCCAAATCTGCAAGAAGTACAATATCCTCAACAAGTCTAACTGGACAGTCCTACCTAGAAGCAGCATTCAGGGTTCCATATATATAACCAATTTATGCATAGAGCAAGCATGCAGAAAGAAAAGAAAATTATAGATTCTAAGTCAAGATATAGTAAAGATCTACAACTTGATCAACATAGAAATACTGAGACGTATTATGAGACACATTAAAATACTACTGAAAATAATCAACATTATTCAAGATCTACTTAAAGAAAGAGAGAACCAGGTTATAACAACGCATGGCCTCAGCCCAAACTATAGAGTACTAGATAGAATTGATTAGAGAGACACAATCTTTCTCCTGTTATGATATATATTCTATGATCCTCTTCAAACAAAAATCAATAGATCAGGAAGGAGTTACAAGTATACAACGAAATTCAGAAAAGATATCAATAGGCTATATGAGGAGAAAAATTTAAAAATAAAGGTCATAGCATATATGGATAACACAATATGGTTGACAGACAATCCAGAAGAAATGCAAAGAATTCTAGACATTACTATAGAGTTTTTCAATCACAATGACCTCAAAATTAATCCCTTGAAATTATAATTAATCATTATCAATGGGTAGCCTGAAGACTTTGAGAGAAGCTTCAAGCTTAAAGAAGGGACAATTAGAAGCAGCAAGTCAGGTGTACCGATGAGAATGCTCAGAATATGGCTGGACAGTTTGGGGAAAAAAGGGTACCAAAAGCCGCTCATAGTGAAAAAAGTAAAGAAAACCAGCAAATTAATTAGCTGGAAGGCAACCATAGACAAACAAATATGATATATAATAAATCATGTACTCATGTCAAGCATAGAGTACTTGCTCAATAACATGGTACTTCCCAAAAGTGAATGCAACTTCCTGATGGATAAAATAGTGAGAAAACATAATTAAAGAAACAATACCAAGTTCAATATATCACCAGCACAGACAGATGTTAAGAAAACATAATCTGATATTTATCAGGCAAATTATCAACTCAATAGGAATATGACTATTACACTAGAGAGAACTGGATACTATAAATAAAATAAAGAAAAGGAACACCTCCAAATGGTACAAGGAAATCACAGAAAACTTCACAGTTTTAGCTAGCATACAAGATAGAATAGGAGATGAGACAAGTAATCATCATACTTATAGTCAAAAGAGTCCCCTGATGATAGAAAACTTATGCAAATCACACTAGAGAGCAATACTCAAGCAAAATAAGGAAGTTATTGGTAGGAAAAAACATAATGACAGCTCCAATACAATAGTTTTAAAACATTACTCAAGAATAGAAAAGCAGTCACCACTGGAAAAATACATTGGATATTTTTTAAACGAAGAAAGAGACACATTGGCTAAAACTTGTATATTCACAGCAAAAAGATAGTACATAATTTAGGTTCTAGTAAAAAGGACAAGTATCTCATCAAAGGAAAACAAGGACAGCTCTACAAGTATCCTATAATGTAGGATGTTATCAGACTCCACTAAGAAAGAGTTAAAAAATCTCACTGAAACACCCTATTCAGACCAAACCTCACTATAGGTTATAATAGATAGCAGTAAGTCAAAAACAACAAACATTAATAAAATTTTCAAGTTAAGTGGTGAAGACCAGAACATTCTGACAATAATTCAACAATAACCGAAGAACTGCCAACATGCCATAATATACACAGATGGATCAGTATTAAACCATGGTAACAGACTATATATGGAGCTTGGTTGGATCATAAAGGACAGGGAAGAAACAGAATATATATTCTAAGAATAAATATAACTTCATGCCTCATTCATAAGGGCAGAACTAATGGCCATAACTACAGTGATAAGTATCCTGAGCAAAAACACTACAGTTGACCTGTACACTGATAGTCAAACTACGATAACAAATCTAACAAAAATTATGGACATTAACAGATTCAAAGTGAGAAAAAAACTGACCAGGAAATCATAGATACCTTCATCTATATTAGGGAACAACAAAATCTAAACATCTCAATCCATAAAATAAAAGCACATATGGATATTCCTCTCAATGAGAAAGCTGATAGACTAGCCAAGATTGATTCCACCTCCCCAGACATAAAACTCAACCAGAAACTCATTAACATAAAATGTTTTTACAGAGGAATGGCATCAATAAATATAGTTTGGAACATAACACAGATAGATATATCATATAAAGAACCAGTGAAGCAAGTCAACAAGGCTATTAGGCTGACCAAATTAAAACTACTAAATAGAACACAAAACATATTCACAGATGAAGACTATAGAAACATCTATTGGAAGCATATATTTAATAGCATACACCCATCTGAAATGAACAAACATGTAACTTCATATAGAGATTATTACATAAGGAAATTCTGCTTCAACCTCTGGTATGAAGAACTCTCAACTAGGATCAAGCTATACAATAGATATCCACTAACCTATAAGGATGCTAAATATCACAAATGCAGAAAAGTCGAGGATACCATGCACCCATTCCTATGTAGCAACAACACAGAGATGCTAAAGAAAAACTTTTACAGGATTCTCATCAAATACACATCAATACATATTAACAAAGAACACAAAAAGAGCTTTAAGGAGGTTATACAGTATACAGACAGATATAGCTGGTTAACCCCAGAACTTTCAAACTCTTTATCTGAGAAGTAGTACTGAAAGAAATATTAGAGACACTTAACTCAATCATAATCAATTATAACAAAGTGATAGAAACAGTCATGAACATAATAAAAGAATGGAAGAACCTATTATATGATATATAGACAAACAGATATGAAGAAATTCACAATTCAAAGAACCTCCAAGGATCTATCAAGCATTACAGATATAAAACGAGCAAGACATAGAAAATCACAAGCTACACAGATCTGATCACAATATAACAATCTCTTTTAAACCTAATCTAAATAGTAAATAGATATATTAACAAGTATATAAAATATCAAACTAACATTTTTACCATCCTATTCTCTTACATGACAACTAGTATGATCTTGGCATGTTGGTTTCTTTTCCCAAAAAAGGAAGGGTAACAGGTCATAAAGTAGTATATAGCTTATCGAGTTTTACTATTACTGAATATATATCCCTGTATTGCATACATCCTAACAAATGTAATTTGAAAAAAATAATAAAACAAGGCTGAGACAATTAAAAATATATATACTATATATACAATATATATATATATAATATCTGTCAATATTCTAGAAAACACCAAAGAAAAATGATCACATATATGAGTGGCTTATTGAAACTATCTGTGAATAAGAAAAATCTATTAGATTTCGAATTCATCAATGAAAATGAATAATTAATCTTTAATATTAATAAAAAAAAGATTTATTAAAATGTTTAAAAGAGACAAACTATAAAAGAAAACTTTACTAAATTTCAAGATAGAAAAAAATAAAATAAAAACAAAAAGAATAAAACTCTATAATAATTAAAAAATTTTCAAAGAACTAAACTAGAAGAAAGTAAAAAAATCTGATATATCAATTTGATAGATATCAATCAATTAATTAGTAGACTACAAATAAAAAAATATCTTAAGAGATATAAAAAAATCAAAAATATAAATATATATAGCTATGCAAAAAATAAGATCAAGATGTGAGCTTGTATTAGATAATATAAATATATCGATATTAATCTTAAAAATATTTGAATAATATTAATAAAAACAGAAATATAAGAATAATCTTTACAAAAAAAGAGCTGCCAAATAATGACATTAATAATATTTTAATAAATCGCAATACCTATTCAACAAAACTTTTTGAAACAAATAAATTATACACAAGTTTAGTAGCCAGAGCTTTGAAAGGAATAAAAGCCAAAGCTTGCTATATATCAAAATAACTATATATTATAAAAAAATAAAACTTACAATAATAGGTTTTGAAAGTAAAGAAAACTTGAACAAAGTATATAAATAATATATTTTTCTATAAGGGCTAAGATTATTATAAAGTGTAAAGTATATCAAAGGTTATATAACCTCATTAAGAGAGTTATATAGAAAAGTAAGAAATAAACTAAATAATATAATACTAAAAGAAACTTAGAGAAGAATCATAAAAATTAACAATAATTTAGACTCAGACCTGAAGTTTACTAGTTCAAAAGCTTTAATAAATAAAAAAAAGAAAAAAGATTTAATATAAATAATTAAACTTATAAAAAAAATAGTATAATATTTATATATTTAGTTACCGGAAGCAATAGAGTATTATTAAACTTTCAAAATAAAAAGCAATGTAACAAAAACAATTCTAGTAATAATATTATAAAAAATCCTAATAATATATAGCAAGAGCTATTAGAACTAATTTAGATAATCTAGAAAAACTTATTATTAAAATACATAAACTAGAAATGGAAAACTATCCATTTCTTAAAAAAAGAGATAGAAAAGAAGCAAACTACTTCCGAAAGGTGCAACAATTGAATCAATATATAAAAAATATAGCAGATCCTCATGTCTTTTATCTAACACAATTCAAAGAAAGAATTAGACAATAATAATAGAAATAGAGCAATAGTAATAGGAAAAAATAGACTTATTTTTTTTTTTGTTGACTCAGCCTTGTTTATTAGCTTTGATAAAGTTATCTACAATATATATTGTAGGGATTACAAAAGAAAGAACACAAGGTTTTTTATATATCATTTATATTACTAAACTTTCTAAGATTATAGTTTACCAAATGGCTTGTTGTCACTCTAAACCAAGGAAGAAACTAACCTGTTAAGGCAAAGCTAGTGCTAATTTCTATCTTAAACAAAGATAAAATAGTTATGTTATATTTAATAAAATTATTCAAATATTGATTAATAGTTGTAATATAGCTATCTTTAATAGCTTGTTCATTAATTCATCTACTATTTTGTGAAGTTTTCTTTATGTATTTATATTATTTCTCTATCTTTTTATTGATTCCTAGGATCTGTTTTCATTGTTGAAAAATGTGATATTGATTTTATCATTTGTGATAAAGCAGTTCCTTCTATTTATAAGTTATTTCTTTAATATACTTTGATACATTAGAGAAATTTGTCGTGATCTTATATATGACTAATATTATTGATTTAAAGAATGCTCTTTTAATAAATAGGTTGAGTTTAGATAATGTTTTTAGAAATATATATTATGTTGTTTTAATATTTGTATGAAATTGTTTTTAATTATTGGTTTTATAAGTTCTTTGCATATATCAATTGCAATTTTATATACTTTTGTAATAAGATCTTGTGATATTGTATTACAAAAAAAAGAGAAATATTTATTTTTTATCTGATTGCATTGAAATCAGAGATTGTCTGTATATAATGTAGGTTTTCTTATACAGTATGTAACTTGGTTTTAGTGAATAATTCATTGTTTTATAAGTTAGTCAAAAACTTTTTGATCTATTGGTTTTCTATTAATATAATATTGTTATTGATTTTAGAGAGGCATAAACTGTTAAAGGTTGTTACCTAGTTTATATATTTGTGTTGACTAGTAAAATCTGTAAGGGTCCTGTTTAGAACTTCTCATTATGCTAATTATTTGGTTTGTAAAAGTTTTTAAGATATTGTGTTGGTTGGAATGTCTATTACATTATTATTTTATAGTGAAATTATGTTGATGTTTGAAATATTAAATATTAATAGTTCAATTTGTAGAGTTTTGGAAGATATACCATTATTGAAAAGATTGATTTTAATCAATTGATTTGCTATTTTATTGTGTTTTATTTTTGTATATACTAGAACTTTGTGCAAGTAAAACTTAATGATATTAATTCTGCATATAACTATATACCTAAAAGATATTTATAATTTTTTTGTTTGTAGATTATTTAATCCAGTTTTTATTGAAGAGATTGGTTAATAAATAATATTACTATTTGACTATCCATATAGAGATTAACTGTTTATTGGATAGGTATTGTTAATATTGCTATATTGATTACCATAATCTCTATTCTTGTCAATAAGAAGTGTTTATCTACTTGAGCTTGAAATTAGATTTTCTGCTTTGTTGGTATGATAATAATTTATTCTATACCCATATATGATTTATTATATCAATCTAATTTGAATCTATTTATATAAATTTAAAAAGAATTGTCAGATATAGAGATGACAATATATATTAGCTTGTTTATTATACTAGGTTTACCTTTAAAGTATTGCTAAATTCAATTTTGAATAATGTTATTATCTAGTATGGTAATATAAGAATTGAGTACAGGTTTTGTAGAAAAGAAGACTCATAGAAAGTTAAGTACAACTTATATAGAATCAGGGGACATTCATATTCTTTTGATTTGTGAAGGGTTTTCAGAGTGTAAAACAAATATATACTAAAGTTTGTTAGAATTACAATCATGTTTTGTGATCTGATGAAGAAATGATATATACCTGAATATATCATGTTTTTATTTATATTACATTTTGGATATCTATATAAAGGAAATTTATTGTTTTGTAGAGTATAGTGTTAATATAATATTGTTTTATCTAGACTGTTTTTTTGTTTCTTTCTAATAAGTATTTGATTATTTTTTAAAGTAGCTGTTCAATAAAATTTAGTAGTTGTTGTATTTATTACTGAAGTACTTTGTAGAAAAATATTGATTATATTTGAGTTGAGATATAGCCTTATAATAGTGGAATTTCTTAAAAGATTTTGTAGTTCAAAGAACCACTTAGGTGTTTTACCTGGTGATAGTTTCTTTTTTAATTTAATAAGTTGGCATTATTAAAGAGAATAAGTCATTTATATATTTAGAAGTCGCTTGGTAAACATTAAGTTGTGTTTTGCAAGTTGAGCATAGTATTTATTATAGAAGAGAGGGGTGATAAAGTCTTTAATTTTTATATCAATTTTTTGAAAAGTGAATATTAGGTTGCTATTATAATGCAGTAAAAAACTAAATCCATATTTATGTAAAAGCTAAAAAATATCATATGTTAAGTTGCTTATTGTTCTGTAGATTGGTTTTATAAAATATGTGATAATTAAATTGATGGACTAGAATTTATTTTATAATTGCTAGAGTCAGTGTCTTTCGAGAATATCTATGATATTTGTTTATTAATTTGTTGTATTCAATTTGTGGCATGGAGTAGTGTTTGTCTATCCTACAAATGAAAGAGGTTGTATTCAAAGGTATTGAATGTTGTATTGTTAGAATTATATTGATCAAGTCAAGTTTATATTTAAATATACTGATGAGTTTGTTCATTAAGTATTGCAAGTAATTTTTAATAACACTATATCATTCAAAAAATATTCAATGCTAGGAAAAAGAACATAATTGATAATATATCTCATTTGTTTATCAGTTACCTATTTGCTACCTATAAGTGCCCTAGTTTGTATAATCTTATATTGTATTAGTTATTTTGAAGACTTTGTTATTATATCTAAAACTAAGAATTTGATTGAAATATTGTCTTCACAGTCTAGGATATATTGATTTTGCATTTAAATGCCTTATCTTTTATCTAAGATTTTACTATTAATGATAAAAAAAAATATTTATACAGATTATATAAAATTGTTGTACAATATTTAAGATGGTTTATAGTTCTGATTGAGTTTCTATTATCCATATAGTATCATCCATGTAGGCACTAGCTTGAATGTTTACTAATATAATGTAAGGCTGGTTTTCTAATGATGTGAAATATGATGTTTTAATAGTATATCCTTTAAAATTATTGTTTATAGCATATAAAAGAGGGTCATAGAAAATTCATTAAAGAAGGAGAGAAATAGGATTTCCTTAATTTATTCTATCCATAATATTATATTCTTGTGTGAGACTGGAATATGTGATAACTATATTGATTCTATTTTGGAAGATTGTAAAGATGATATTAATTATCAAATGTGAAAGCTTAATGCATTCAAGTATCAATTTGAATATATAGATATTAATTAAATCATATACTTTGGTCATGTCTTGACTAAGTATTCAAGCTTGTTTGTTATTATTTTTATATCTTCTGTAATACATTTTAAAATATAAATGGGATCTTATATACTATTTTCTGCCAGGCCTGCTTAGTTCAGATCTGATAGAATAGGAGCTTTTATAAAACACTTTAATAGTTTGTCTATAATTATTTTGATAAAAATTTTTTATTTAATATTTAATAATGTTATGAGTCTTGTTATATTGAGATTGTTCTCTAATCTTTTGGTTTGGATATAGGATATACAATACCTTTACTCTATTCTCTTGATGTTTGACTAGTTTTAAGTATATTATTAAATATATCTAATAAAAATTTCTTGATTTTTCATTTAAGATATTTATATGCTTTGTAAGGTATTGAATCTCTACTAGAAGCTGATTTAGAGCTTCTTTTTTTAATGGTACTTACAAATTCTTTGATTGTAATAGGTATTAATAGATCTTAATATCAGTTTAGTTTTATTATTCCAGTAATTCATATACTGCTTGCCAGAAGAGAAATTGTTTCAAGAGTTATATATTTCTTTTGAAAGTCTACTATTCAAAATATTCTTTAACTTAATTTTTATTTCTGATAGATTGGTGATAATATATATATTATTATTGTTAGAAATAATAATTCTATTTAAGATAATAGATCTTATAGATTTATTTAGAATATTATTTATTATTGTTTTCTTTTGGTCTGATAACATTGCTTGTTATTTAATATTGAATTGTTTAATTGCTTATTGTTTTCAAGCATTTGTTGAAATTTGTATAGCTGTTTTGAACTTGATTATAAAGTTTTTGATTATTGTTTTCCATACTATCAAGTCTGAATTTATTGTTATTATTAAGAATTCTTTTTGAAATTCTTTGTATAATTCTATGAACAATGTTTTTGTTATGGTAATTATTGAGTCGATATCAATTATTGTATGGGAGGTGAGTTTATAATAAAGTTGTTGAAGTCAAATAAGAGTATTAAAATTGTTTTAGTTATTTCTAGAATTATGAGTTTTGCAGTATGATTTGATTTTGGTTATGTATACTTTAGTGGATTGATAAAGAATAAATATAAATTTGTTCTACTTGTAATCTAAGTTATTAAACTGGAAAGTATTTTAATTTATCACAAAGAAGTTTTTAATCTGGTCTATGAATTTTTCTTAAGTTGCTAAAAAGTATAGTTTCAGTTGAATTTGTAATTTGATATATATTTTACTTTTAAGGAAGCATTGTTCTATTATTGGACCTTTATCTCAACTATAGAGCCTAAGTGATTGCTATTTATAATTTCTTTGATTTCATGTAAAATATATGCTTCTCTTGATTTTCATATAGAGAATGGAAGGATTTATATTTGATTTATTCTATTTTGATTTTGTTTATTTTCAGATATATTTTTGTTTTGATAGGTTGCATTCTCTATATATATTAATAAAACCTTGTTTTTGTAAATATTTATTATATATTGTATAATATTAGAAGTAATTGAAAAGTGCTTCTTATGAAAGCTGTATTTGTTTAGGCTTGAATTGCTTACTGCATTGAATTCTTCTACAACTATTATTTGATAGTTTTTTGTTTTGGCTTTATTGTTTTATTGTTTTATTTTTTGAAAAGTATTTTGTTTTTTATTATTAAAGCTATATATCAGAAAATATGTTCTTATTATTTTTCTTTTTGTTTGTTAGAAAAGGTTATATCCACTAATAAAAGCCATTTTTAATAATATTGATGTTTGAAAATTCATTGTACAGGTTGATAAATGATACTAATATTTACACTGTGTTTTAATGGTTGTGTTTTTTTATAAATTTAAAAAGATTTATATCAATGGTTTATTTAATATTTTGATAATTGTATAATGCTATTTGTTTCTGTTATAATGATAATATGTCAATCATTGATATTACTAAGTTTAAATCAAGAATTTCTTTTAAGGTCTGTTGATAAGCCATGAATATTGTGGATTATAATTTTCCAGAAGAGTATATGTATAGAAGTATAAAATATATTATCTAAAAGAAGATTGTCTAGGTTTGATATATTCAGTAGAAAGAAATCTGTATAGTTTGTATTACTTATTGATTAAAAAGAGGTTGAGAAATATTATCATTCAAAAAAAAATCTTGAATAGTTGCCAGTTCAGAGAGAGATAATATGATTACATTTATAGTATATTGTCTAATAATCTATTAAGCTGTCTTTAAATTCTTGCTTGATCTTGTCTAATTTCTATAATTGAACTTGATGCTCTTCTTTTTTTAGAAGTGTTGGATGTTACACTTATAACTTCTTTATTGATTGATTTTTCCTCTCTTTCATCTTATAATTTACATTTTTCTTTATAGAAGTAGTAATAGTAACTATCATCTTCAAGATATACTGTACTATATATTTATTTATATAAATAATTTCAACTTTGATACTTTGAATTTCCTAATCTATTTCTTTGATAACCATTAGAATATTATATAGTAAGGTACTTAATGGAATCTGTTATTTTTATATTAATATGATTAGTAGTGACATATCTATTTTTAACTATCTCAGTAAAAGATGATTTGTTATAATTTTTTTGTAGAATTTGTCTATATGAGTTGGTAAAATATCTACTTGATTTGAATTTATTATAAAGATATTCAAATTTTTTAACATTTCTTATTTTTTTAATTATAGTAATTTTTGTCTATTTTAATTAGACAATCTTTAATCATGTATTCAGTACTGGAGCAAAGGTTACATACTTTGATTTTAAGTCTATTCATGTAAGTTCAATGTTTTCAAGTTTTGTAGGGAAAGTTTTAATAGCTTTCAGGAGTTCTTTTGTTTTGAAACTAAGAATTACGAATATATTTCTTTGATATTAAGAGGTTCTTAAAATATAGCATATTTGTACTTTGATCTGATTGATTTTTTTTTGAAATTAAAGTCTATGATGCTTTGAGGAAGGTTAGTCAATTTAATTGTATAATCATTTCTTTTTATTTTAATTTAATAAGTGTTCAGGAAAAGATAGATGCGAATAAGATCTCTTTTGAAAGGAATTATTTATTTGGCTAGAATTTTCTTATAATATTTTTTATTTTTGTATTCCATTGTAACTGTTTGTCACATATCGATTGTTTGCATTTTAAGAGATTGAATTTCTCTAAATTTGATGAAGACTATGCATACTTCATTGTATATGACATTAAGTGAAATATCTTATACTAAAATACTTTTATTTTTGACTACAATATTATCATATATAGATATTACTTTAACTTTGTTTGCATCTTTTTTATTATCAAATAAAGTAGGATGTGTTTTGTATCTTGTGAATTGCTGATCTTGATATGTAAAAAGGATTGAAATTTGACAAAGTATTTTGTCAAATTTCAGATTTTGATATAGTTGTCTTTTCTAGGGACTTCTTCTATAGAAATGATTTGTTTAAATCTTTTTTCTCCCATATCAACTTGCAAGTCAATTGGAAGAGGTTTTAGGATAGACTGTTTATTATTTGTTTTATTTTTTCCTTTATATTAGTATTGTGTTTAATACTCTATTTCTTTATACTAATCTATTTCAGAGTTTGCTTTTTAGTGAAAATTTCTAAGAGTAAAGAAGGTGCTAGTTTGATTGTTTGTGTTTTTATATTCAGTGTTAGCTATTTTGTTTGAGATTAGACTAGTATCAACTTGTTATATTGAGATCTATGGAGTGTTACTGGAAGTAACTAGAAAGATAACTTTTATCACTATTTCTTTTGTTTCATAAATTTCTATTGTAAAATTTTGCTGATTTTGAGTAGAGCTTCTTGTATTATTTGAGATAGTATTAGTATTATAATGTTTTTGTAAAGACATTATATATTGTGCTCAAGTTTTAGATAACATGGTGTTTTGAAAAACTCTTTCGAAGCCTAGAAAAAGTAAAGAAGAAAAATATCAAAAAAAGAAATTTTCTGAAAAAAGAAACTACAGGAAAGAGTTTTTTTTTAAAGAAATAGACTTATTTATAAAGGAACAAAAAATATTATTTAAAAATAAGAGAAAAAATAAAGTAATAGAAGAAAAACAAAGACAGATAACAGAAATATTATAGATATAATAGAAAATAGAGTAATTTGAATAGGATCACACAACATAAGGTAAATAATAGATATAACAAATCAAAAAAACTTGTTAAAAAAATAGAAAAGCAAGAAATAGATATAGTAGAACTAAGTAAAACAAAACTTATATTCATCAATGATAGATGGGTCTTTAAGAATTAGTTACTTTATAAGCATTACTTTAGTACAAATAAAAAAATACTATATAAAATAGGAGTTAACTTACTAATAAAAAATATTTTAAAAAAAGAATTACATTGATTTAAAAATAGATAAATACATAATAATAGCCAATTTTTGAATAAAAAGAAATAAAACTTATATAGTACCAATTTTATCTATTAAATGATAAAAAGAAAAGTCATTAGTATCAAATCAAAATCAAGAAACTAATTTAAAAAAAAATAAAAAATTTCATGAAAGATAGAACATCAATATTCAAGGTAATATTAAGCCATTATGTAAACCAAAAATTTCACTTTTTACCTTTCTTAAAAATAAGGATTTTATTGACATATAGGCAATCTGAAAAGAAAAAAACAAATTATCTATTAGACAAAATACCATAAACAAGAGTAGAATTGATTGTTTGTAGATATTCTACTGTATAACATAATTCCTAATAATTTATTTTGAAAATCAAAATATCTCTGATATAATAGAAAGTGATTACATGATATTAACAGTAATATTACAAAATAAAATCTCTTTTCAAAAAGTAGGATTTTTAATCAATTTAACAAGACTATCAAAATAATAAATGTCAAAGTATCTAAGAAAAACAATAAAAAATTTTTGAAAAAGTGTGAATCATAAACTCAAGACAAAAACGATTCTACTACTAGAAAGAAAACTAAATAAGTTGTCAAAAAAACAATAAGTAAATCAAATATAAAAAAACTTTAAAAATCAATTAATCCCAGTAGTCTTCTTCAAATTGACAATCAAGAAAAAAAAATCAAATCAGAAAAGAAAGTATCAAATAAGACCTGAATTTGTTAAATATAAAAGAGTTATCAAATTCAATACATTATTAAAGAAAGTAAAAACAACCAGAGAACAAGAAGATATATAGTTTCTTAGTATAACTATACAAGAATATAATAGAAAACACTATTTAGAACTTCATATTAAAAACCTATATCTACAATATAGTATAGAAAATATGTTCTAATCAGAAATTCAAAGATATTATTAGAACATTCAAAACAGTTTGACAAAATAAAGAAAACAAGAAAATCAAAGATGAGACAAAGAAAGTATTAAAATAAAAATAGGACAACCTTATAAATAATTAATAGAAAATAATTAATTTAATATTGAATAGGGAAAGAGTTAAAATAGTTTTAAATAAAATTAAAACTATATATAATGATTAAAATTACATCATAATAAAAAAAAAGTAGAAATAAAAAAAGAACTATAAAAATATTATAAAGAAGTCTTTAAGAAATGAAGTATAGATTTTGATTACCTAATTAAGAATTGAAAAAGGAAATATAAATCTAAGATGAATATTGATTATAATTGATATAAATGATTTCTAATTCTGATATCTCAAAAAGAATTTTATCAAATTTTTCAATTATTATCAAATAATATAGCCTTTGACAAGGCACAAATATGTTATAAATTCTTAAGAAATTAAGTACTCAAAAAAAATCTTTGAAAAATGTTGAACAATTTCTTAGAAACAGAAACCACTTCAGACAAATGAAAACAAAATTATTTTTATTTAATTATCAAGCCTAAACCATGAAACTGTGAACTATAAAATACAAGATTAATTGTTCTTCTTAAGGTTGCTCAAAAAAATTTCACAAAAATCCTTATTAATAAACTGAGTAACAGTTGCAAAATATTGATATTTTGAAAGGTTCAAACTTTGCAAGATTACTTGAAGAAAGTATAGTAGAATCTATTAAAGTGTCAAATAATATTTATGAGAAAACAAGAGAAATCAAAAAAGAATTGTAAATATATTTTCAAGATACAGCTAAAGCATATGCCATAATAAGTTTAGACATGTTACAAAAAACAATGAAAAAGTCAAAATTCTTGTAGATTTTATCAAAATAATTATTGATCTCTTTATAAATAAAGAATTCAGGATATTATATAAAAGCAACTTAATAAAACCAAAAGTAGAAAAAGATGAAATAGACAAGAATAAAACCATTTTACCATTACTATAGAGAATATTTTATGATCCTTTGTTATATAAGATTCAGAATGACAAAAATAAAAAGTATAAAATATTGATTAAATAGAATTCAGATTTTGATAATAGGAAGAGCATAGGCTATAATCCAGATATGCAGCAATAGCTTTTATAGATAATACTATATACTGTAAATAACTAAATCAAAAAAGAACATAAAACAAATTTTAGAAATAATAAGAATATTTTATAAAGCCAATGACTTTTAGATTAATAGTAATAAATCAGTGCTTATTAAAATTAAAAACTCCTGTCAATATTCTGGAAGAGTCAAAGCTAGATTAAATAAAGAAGAAATAAAAGAATTAGATAGAAATAAATATAATAGATTTCTAGATATACTATAGAAATTAGAAATCAAAATCTTAATAGAAATAAAGAAAAGAATCTATAGAGAAATTGACTTAATGACTAAAATATTAAGAAAGAAAAAAGTAACAGATAAACAAGTTCTTTATATTCTAAATAGAATCCCGATTTTGAGAATAAAATTCAAAATGAATATAGTATATTATTATAGAAAATATGTGATAACCTAACAGTTATATTATAGAAGCTGTTTAAGATCAAGAGTTCATTATATAGATCAATATCTAATAGTGCAGTTCATTATCCAAAAATCTATAATCTCAAAACCATATGAATACTATAAAGAGAAAGTCAAATTACAGATATTTATAAAAAGTTAAATTATAAAGATTTAGCAGGTTTTATAACAATTGTTAAGCTTAAACAAGTATAGCTAAAGTATTAGAAATCTCAAAATTTACTTAACTGTAAAAGGTTGGATCAAATAATAGATAAAAAAAACTTTTTACTACAAGTACTTAAAATTGCAAAAGATTTAGATATAATCTTTCAAAGCTAGAAATGATATGAAATAAAAATAGATAACAATTTGATTTAGAAATATATATTCAAAGAAGAATATAGAAAAGCTATTTTATTTTTGTATAACAATAGATTAATATATTTAAATCCGATTGTAAAAAAGGAAACTATGAAAATAAAAAACTAGAGGATAAATCAATTACTTTAAGGTACAAGTAAAGAACTAATTCCAGATTAATATAATAGACTATTACTTTCAATATTATAAAAAACAATAGAGAAAATCTTCAGAAAATGATATAACAATGATATTTTATAAAAACCTGACTATCAGAAACTCAATTATAGTAGAGACAAAAAATAAAAAATTTGATGTATTCATAATAAAAGTCTAAAAAAATTAATCTGAAGAAAGGTTTTAAGATTATAAAAGAAACTAGTACATTTCAATTATAAATAACAAGCAGTAAACCAAAAAATAATATTGTCTCAGTACATAGGATATGCAAAAGATATATTCTTAAATAGTTCATGCATTATAAATATAAAAAGAAACAGTATTTATAAAATAATCCTCTTGAATAAATGGAAAACAACAAGAATAACTAAAAATTTAAAAATTCTAACAAGAAAATAAATATTGAAAAAAAAAAATAGTAACCAAGATTCAGTCTACTAAAATATTTTAATAATTGAAAGATCAAATACTATAAATATAATTGAATTATGGAAAACTAGAATTGTCAAAAAATATATTCAAGAAAAGTTTATTAAAACTGCTTAAAAGAAATTTGGAAGAAAAAGAAATATTAAAGTTTTACTCTGATAGATTTCTAAAAGATTATAAAAAAGAAATAGTCAAAATGGAAATGGTATGAATTCAGATAAATGGTAAAAAATAAGAAAGTAGGATTCAAGCAGGTATATAAAACTGGTTATTCTTCATAAGGGCAAAATTAATAGTGATAATTACAATTCTGCTAGTAATATCAAAAGAAAGTTTAATTGAATATATATAAATAGCTAAACATATACAGTATATTCAAATAAAATAACCTAGAAAAAGATAATTCAAAAATAATCCATAAAAGATAACTAAAAAAACTAGTTTTTTTGAATAAGAATATTAAATAATATCAAAGCAAAAAATTTAAGATTAAAGTTAGTTAAAGTCAAAGTATATATTAATATTATAAAAAATGACATAGCAAATAAACTGGTCAAGAAATTATTAAACTTTTTAACAATTAAGTAAAAAGACATTAAATCTGACAAATAATTACAGAAGTAAAATAGTAGAATATAACACTTGATAATTTCATAGGATAATTGATAAAAAAAAATCAAATAATAGAACAATACAATACTGTTGACCATAACAAAATTGAATTAAAAAAAAATGAAATCTCTAAATGGAATATTAACAGAATTACTTTGGAATATTGTATAAAAAAGATTAAAAAAAGAATATACTGTATATAGAACACTTATTTTAAAAGTTTATAGCAAAAAAGTTTTCTTGTTAAGTTAATTAATAATGAATTAATACCTAATGGCTAAAAGAGTAAAAATAAAAGAAATGAAAGCATGAACAATAAAATTTATAAAAAGGATATCTGAAATAAATTAAGAAATAGTTAGTTTTCTCACAGAACTAGTTAAAAAAGATTTGTTAATAAAAGCTAGAGAATTAAGATATGAAAAAAAAAGAAGATAGGAATATAAGTCAGAAAATGAATACTTCATTATCAAAAGAAGGTTTTGAACTATTTTTAAAAAAAAGTATAGAACAAATAATGTAAACAAGTAATAAAATGAAAAAAACTCAAGAAATTTTCTGAAAAAATAAAATTAAATAGTTTAAAAAACTTTATTTAGCAAAAATAATAAGAAGTCCAAGAGTCAAAAAAAATATAATTGAAGAGAAATACTCAGGAGAAAAATTAACTATAATAATAATAACAAGGGTCAAAAATAATATAAAATAATTGGGTTTTTAAACTTAATTAAAACTTTGACCAGTAATCTATAGTAATAAGCTGTAGGCAATAATGTTCATAATAAAAGGATATTAATCCAAACTATAAATAAAGTATCAAATTATTTACAAAGTTGTACTTAGAGTTTGAAAACAAATTTAGATAAATGAGTTAGTTAATATTTTAGCTTTAGTAACACTATAAATAATATAGTCTATATTATATTTAATAAAGCACATATAACTAATCTAATAGTAAGTTTTATAAAAAATGAAAAAATATATTATCAATCGTAAACAAAAAGTTAAAACTTAATATAAATCCAAAAATTAATTAATTTTATTATCTTAATAGAATAAGAAAAGAGATTATAATTTTAAACTTATTTGACTAGAATAATAAGAAAAAAAGATTTTAATTTAAATAAATAATAATTTTTTTATTATTTGAAAACTTATTATTCAAATTTTATTGATTTTATAAAACTTAAATATAAGTTAACTTAATTTTATAAATAGAATAAAGAATTAGAAACCAATTAACTTTTTCTTTTATTATTAATATTATTGAAATATATATTATAATCTATAAAAGTATATTATATTTTATTATTAATATATTTTATAATAATTAATTATTTTTAACAAAAGTTATATTGATATATACTCTTTCTACTAATTCTTTGATCACATTTCAAAAAGATGGTTATAAGAAGTTTCTATACTTTTTGATTAATAAAGTCTTAATACTTTCATTAAATCAACTTGAAAAAAATCTCAAAAGTTATCTTCCCTTTTTTCTTTACTTTTTAACACTTCGCTTTATACAAAAATATGTCTTTTTTAACCTAAAACTTATGAAATATTTTTTTTTATCAATAACAAGAAAGTTTTTTTTTAAAAAAAAAGAACTAAAGTTCTGTTATTTATCTACATATAGAAAAATATCACAAAGCTCTTTTATAATAAGAAAACTTTACTCATTTACTTTTTGATTATTTTTGAGAACTTTAATAGTACTTTTTCTTAGTTTTTCTAGAGAATTTCACTTATCTCAATTTGATTCTAAATTTTATATAATACAAATCTTCTTATATTTTAATTTATTTAGTAGAACATGTTAGTAAAAGAATATAAACAAGCTTTTATTGATCAACTCACATGTCTGAATACATTTCCTCAGCTCTATAAGAACCCAGAGTTCACCATAAGTTGTATTGCGGCATAGAAGATACAGAACACTATTTTCTACTATATTATGATCATTATTCAAAAAAAAAAGAAATAAAAAAAAAACTCAAAAGTTTAATTAACTCAATATTTAGAATATATAGATATAGTATATGTTTCATAACTTTAATATAATCAAAATATTAAAAAAAACCTATAACAAAAAAGAATATATTGCAAATTAACTATTTATTATTTTTCTTTTTAGCCTAAATATATATAGTTACACAAATTGTATATATTGCATATATATTTTACTTAACAATTAATAAACTGACTATTTTGTGTTCAAAAAAATATATATTAATTTATATTATTTTAAAATTTGAAAACAAATTGAAATAAACAAAATTCTTTAAAAAAAATTGAAAAATAAATACTTGTAAAAAGATAAAAACAATAAATAAAAAAGTTTTCAAGATTTAGATTTTTGTTTATTATTTTTTTTATTAAACAAAATTTCTATATACTATATACTTTTATTTTAGAAATAAAGTTTTAAGTATTGTATTATTAAATTTTTTTCTTTTGGAATTTTTTATTAAAAATAAAAAATGTATTTATTGATTTTTCTTGATTATTAAAAGTTAAGTATTATATAAAAAGAAATATAAACTAAAAAAAGGGAATAGAAATAAATTTAATATTATTTTTTAAATTGATTTAAAAAAATTACAAAACTTTATTGGTCTAAAAATATAAACTTTTTATAAATATTTTTTATTATTATTAAGAAACCAATAAAAAAAGTTTTTTAATTATATTTTTATAAATCTTATATATAAAATAGTTTTTTTTTTTTGAGTATCTATAGCCAGGCTAGATTGTCAGTTTATTAATTAATTGAAAATATAAGTATATTATCATTTAAGCAGCATGATACATACGATTGCTTCCAAAAGTTTGAGTCCATTTATTATGTTTTTATTATAAATTTCAACTTTGACAATTTTTAAATTATTAACTATATAGTCAAAATTATAAAATTTATATATATTATATCTTTATACTTATTCTATTCTTGTATTTTTTAAAAAAATTTTTTATTAATATGTTCTAAAGTTTTATTATTGCTAAATATCTTTATTTTTTTATTAATTATTATAAGATTTATGATAATAGCCAATCAAAATCCTTCAAAAGTAAAAATTTGATAAAGAAAAAATTTTTTGAACAATAATAAAACTTTAAAAATTATATATCAAAAATTTTTAAAAAATTATAATAAATAAAACTAGTAGTAAGACATGATATATATGAATTTTATAATTTTTGATTGTATAATTAAAGATTTAAAAATTGCCAAAGTTGAAATTTATAATAAAAACATAGTAAGTGGACTTAAACTTTTGGAAGCAATTATAGTTTTACTAATATACATCTTCTATTATCCAAAAGATCAGATTCTCAAATAATCCTTTTGCCTTGTAATGTTAAAAGGATCTTAGTAATGGTGGGGATTCTTATCAATTGTGATATTCTGCAACAGCTTTTGGAAAAATGCATTCTCAACTGTAACCAAAGGGTTGAAACTTAGATAAACTAGAGACTGTTTGATCTTATTGCTTGATCAGAATAAAAAGAAGACCTTGGTCTAGAACTTTGCTTGACTGGAATAATAGGAGAGAAAGACTTTAGCTTAAACAAATAATAGCTTTTTCACTACTTGAGAACTTGTTACTCATATTTTATTGACCTCATGGTACTTGATCTGTAGATTAACCCAATTGGAGAAATGGAGCAAACACAAAGCATCAATTAACTATTTTTGTCACCAATGATGTCATCGGAACATGTAAGGTGACCAATAGGAGCTTGTTTATATTCAGTTATTAATGTGTTTTATGTTAATCAATCAGATACCAGGTAACATTGTGCTACTAGAAATTCAGGATCAAATTGAGATAGGCAAAATCTCCCCAAAAAACCATGAAAAACAGTAGATACTTTAAGAGAATACAAGTCAGTTTATAAGAAGGTGGATAATAAGCCTTCTCCTGTCAACAAAACCTTTATTTCTTGTTGTTTTTAGCTCTATAAGATAACATTCCACTTGTCAATCCTTTTACTTCCTAGAACCTTCTTGCCCTTAGTAGAGAAAGTACATACTTGGGTCTTTTCAGATCACTAGAGATTCAAGTTTTCATTTAAAAGAGTTTATAAACAAGTAAGGAAGAGTAAGAGAGATACATGAAGACAAGTTTTAAGTTGTTTTAATGAAAAAATAAAGACTTTATTAGCAGGAAGTATAAAACTTATTGCAAATATCTTTTTTGTATATGGTCAGAGGATCCGTTATTACTGGTACAAATTATGCCTTATAAACAAAACAATAAGCTAAAAGATCTATGGATAATTCCCATTAATAAGGATTATTTTCACTCAATATGAACCTACTGATTAAAAAGTTGCCAAAATCAATAAAGAGCATAATAGCCAATTCTTAAGACTATATGGAGCATATAACATCTTTATAAGCTTATTAGTATATATCTTAAAACAAACTAAAGCAAAAGTTTGCTATATACTTAGAAATTCATATACATTCAAGAAAAGAGGATATGCAGTTATATGTTTTGTAATAGCAAAAGATCTTAATAAAGCACTTAAACAACACATCTTTCTATATGGACACAGACTTATATAGAGTCTAAAGAATATTTCATAATAGATATGTAATAATAGGATGGAACTATAGAAGAAACAAACATCTTATCACAAGAGGAACATGGAAAAACAAAATATAAAATTAGCAATATTCATCTTGAAGAAATAAATAAATTCAGTACAGATCAATATAACAATCACTTGGATAGAATAGATATTAGATTTAACAGAAAACCTATATGAAGAGAAATCTCTATAGAAGAATCTGATTCTGGATATGTCACAGAAAACTCTGATACAAAGTTTTAAAAAAGAAGATCAAGATTCTATAGAATAAATACAAGAAAGTCAAGACAAAGATGCAATCAATAACCAGCAACAGGAAGCAATAAAGAACTGATCAATACACACAAGAGAAAATATAGAATACATAGTTTCAGAATTACCAACAATGTGACCACTGAATCTGAAGTAGAACAAAACCCAT
>CAJVPT010001381.1:0-21724 GCA_910592055.1 Acaulospora colombiana | reverse complement strand
ATTATCAAGAAACTATCCAGATCACACCAGCCTCTCCACAGCTAATCAACATGAACAATATACAACAATAACAACAGCAGCTCCATAACTCGATCAGTAACATGGATCGAACCATGAATGCCTTAGTATCTATCATCGCGAACATCCTTTTAGGATCCTCAACCACATCTCCCACCACAAAACAATAATCATGGGCAATGTAACAAGTAATAATCAACTAACTGATAGCACTCCTCCTTAGCAATCAAATATCTCACACAATACAATAAAAAAGATAACAAAACAAGATAGTTTACATTACCACCCCAGTATAGCTATACACACCTCATTTTAGACATATCCACAAAAGAATTTTCCACCTCAAAAGAACAAGATAACAATATACAAAATTTCTCCTCTAAACCCTTCTGGACCATTGCAACATGCAATGCCAAGGACTAAATGATCTAATAAAAAGAATACTTTGGATGGAAACATGAAAGAAAGAAGCATGAAATATTATAATCACAATAGTGACTAAAGGAAAAGCCATTGAAACTAAACATTGGAAGATACAAGGGTTCATCAGTTAATAACACAGCAATGATGACATGGGCACTGGCATCAGAATTACCATCAGAAGCAATATCACTGACAGAGTAGTTCATATAGAGAAAAAACTAAGAAGCTTATATGTATCGATCTAGCCCTCCCAAATAAAAGATCTGTAGAATCATAGGTACATATTCACCTGCAAAGCTAGGTAATGAAAAAAATGAAACACAAAAACAAATTAACTCCTGGATAAAGCAACACAACCATAAAAATTGGCACATTATACTAGGAGGATATTTCTATTCATACCCTCTACTGAAAATAGATAGAGTTTCTAATAACAGAAAAATAGCGAAGTGTACTCCTGACTCCTTCTTCCAAAAGCTAGAAAAACTTGGCCTATTTGACACCTTCAAATATCATAATCCTTATGGTAAAGAATATACTTGGAACAAGACAATCAGTACAATTTACGCAGCCAGCTATATTGACATGATATGGTGCAGTTCCAGATCTTCCTGGAGTTCTATAGATGCATATATAGTAGACAACACTAGTATCAGTACAGATCATAGGACCCAAATCATATACATGAAGACTTGAGAGCTTGAGTCCCCCACAAAACAACTGCGCCGCTCACACAACAACATACGATTCACCTGGCAAGTCACATCAGATGAGCAATAGCTAGCATTCACAAATGACCTAGACTTCTTCAAAGATTACCTAGCAACAAACTCTCATAGGACAATCCAGATATTAACCAAATATGGAACACCCTTCATGATATAATTCTCAAATCCATGAATAGATACATTCAATTTAAGAAAAAACAGAAAAACTACCAAAAGAGATCAGTCGCCACCAAACCACTCCCTCTCTTACAACTTAATGAATATAGGAGACAGCTGGTTCTCTATGAAAAAAAGTCAGAGAAATTATGTTTCAGCAAAAGTGATACACTCCACAAAGCCATCTTTATCAGAATTCCACTACCTGAATGGATCCCTAACCAAAATATCAAGGACATTATATCTAAATAGATATCCTTATCAAGATTGAAAGACTTGTCATTAAAAAATTAATCAAGAAAAAAATCAAGACTGACATAAAGAAATAGAAAGAACTCCGCAACACTTGGTTTGATCAAGACAAAAAACAAATGATTTGGTTCATACTTGACCAACCCAGATAGAGTATTGTTATGAGCAAGCTAATTAATAATACAGTCACTAAGAAACACCTTATCACTGACCCTTTGGAAATCAAAAAAAAAGTCCGGTTGCACTTCAAAGAATGGACCAAACAGCGTAAATTGCACAAATACATAGGAACCATCTGGCAATAAGAATATAAAACTAAGAAAGAAATCGATCCAAGCTGGTACAGTGATGTCAACCTTCCTATAATGCTTAGTGAACTTATCAGTTGCCTTAATAAAACCCGTAATAAATCTGTCTCAGATCCTCACAAATACTATATATAGTATACAAATACATGAGTAAGGACTTCTTGGAACTTATCACAATCTTTTTTAACAAGCTATTAGACAAAGAATAGTCCCAAAGGAATAGAAGAGGAGTATAATATATCTCATACCCAAGCCAAAGGAATAGCATTACAACATCAACATTACATGCCCTATAACTTTTTTAGAATCAATCACGAAGCTATTCACAAAAATCCTTACAAACAGGCTAGTGAAAGTACTCACAAATAACCATATATTGTCTCCACACAATTGGGCCGTACTACCTGGATACAGTACTAGAGAACCTATAACAATAATAAACCAAGTCTTAGAGAATACAAGATACATACACAAACCCTGTTACATGCTTTTTCAGGACATAAGCAAAATCTATAATACTGTCAACATAGAAAGACTGGTAACCTCTATACACTGGATCAGAATTCCAATCCAAACCATCAACTTAATCAAAAACTGCTTCTATAACTGACAAAACACTGTTATTACATACTTTGGCAATACAGACCCATACCCAGTTAAAGAAGGCATCAATTAAGGTGATATAATATCTTCCCTACTCTGGCACATATACTACAACCCACTTATCACTACTATCAGCAACATGAAAGAATATCAACTACAGTATCATAAATCCTACAAAGGAATCTCACAATCTCAAATATAAATATATCCATTATAATATACATGGACAACACTACCTTCATAACCCAGAACAGAAGGGATCTTCTAGACATTATTAATGTCAGTATCTCCTTTTACAACTTAAACAACATCACAGTCAATTTATACAAATCAGAATTTTTGATACTCAATGCACCTTAAAACAACATCCACGTTAACAACTTTGAAATAATACCAGCAGATCCAACAATAGCCATCAGAGTTCTAGGCATATAGCATAAAGCCAAAGCTGACAAAAAATATCAATGAAATTTGATCATGTCCAAAACAACCACCTTTTGCAATACACTCATTATGAAATAAATCACAGACAAAATATATCGATACATTACAAACCATAATATTTCCCACTATGGAATATCTCTACAAGACCTAGTCCTCTCACAGGAAGAATTTGACAAAATTGATAAAAAAATCAGGCATAGCTTCAAACAACGGGTCAGCCCAGCCCGTTCAGTATTCAACACAATAATCTACCTTAACAATCAATACAGCATTATAGAAATATAAACAAGACAGCTGCAAAAACATGCCCATGACATTCAACAACTATTTTTTAATCGAAACATTATCAGCAATATCATGCACAGTAGCACCTATGAGCTTCAGTGGCTCACATGGTAGAAGAAGGACATCCTTAACACCTGTCCACACATCTTTAAAAACAAGGCCAACTTCCTGCAAGACTGCCTACAGAACATTTAGAGACACAACATAAATATTACCAGATCCACCACAGTAAACAACAACCATCAGAACTTACATCCTATTGAAAACTTCGTCAAACAAGATTGGTACTCAAAACATAGAGCAGCCCTTAGAATCCACCAGCTCTTTTGAATCGAACAAGTAATTAGCTCATACATGACTAAACTACTAGAGTGGCAACAGTTCGAGGCTCTACACAACAAGATAACCAAGAAAAAAGAATCAGCATGGTTTCCATATCTCTAATAATAGATAACACTTTATCTTCAAAGTATACCTGCTTCCCTATCCCCCAATTCACTTATTCAAATTGAACCAATCAACACAGGACAAACACAACACTTCTGGTACATCACACATTTCAGACATCAGCAAGTTCTAGGCAAACGCATTAGTGAAAAACCTGACACCATCAAAATCAGGCACTATACTATGACAAACAACTCTCCTGTAAATGCCTGTACTGGCTGTGACATCTCCAACACTACTGACAACAGAGACGCAATTTGCTATATAGAAGTATCAAAAACCAGAGCCTTCAAGGTTCCTGTGATTAATACTACAAAATCGTGCAGCTCACTTGACTCTACATTAAAGAAAAGAATACAAATGTCACCAGATAGTATCAGATGTTTCTTGATAGAGCCCAACTTAGTCTTCGATAGACTAGAAATTAATAGCACCCTACATATACTACAAGACCTCTTCCATATCATTAACTTCAACCTCTTGACCAAACAAGAACTTATTTAAATATATCACAAAGTCAAGGATATCAACAGTCTTCACATCTACATAGACGGAATATACAATATTGAAAACAGCCCCAACATATGTGAAATAGATATCAATATTAGTGACAATTATGCAAATATAACCATAATTGGACTACAACTAGAAGGACAACTATCAGCACTCAGAGCAGAGATTCTAGCTACAACAGTAGCAATAGACATAAGCGAACTGAAAAGATCACTTATTATCAAAACTGATTCACTTTTCCTAATAGGAGAATAAAATGTATATAAAGAAAACAATATTAAAAAAATCAAGAAACTAAGGCTCATTAGCAATCTCAGCATCATAGCAACACACTACCACCTGACTCAAAACAGATAAATAGAATCACACTATCACTTATCCCTTCCTTGAAGCTGACAGACTGGCAAAGTACCACAGCAACAACAATGTGACCAGCCCTCAAGGACAGCTAACTGATGTTACTCTCAATGACCACATCCTCACTTTTCGTTATAAAAACCAAACAGAAATCACCACAACTATCCGAAAGGTTCTCAAACAAATTAGGCAAACACAGTTAATATATCAATGGATCACACTCAACAGAAACAAAGATTTAACTAAACATCAGGCAGAAGACATAAACTAGTAGGAAATAGCACAGAGACTCCACCTGTCAGTCATCAACCTCAATATAATAGACTCATGGGACCACTCACAAAGGAGTTTTGCATTCTAGCTATAGAACAAAGAGCTCCTCACAATGGACAAACTTCACATCAGAAGTCCTGATATCTACAAGTCAGACATATGCTTCGCATATCCATATACAGAAAACTATATCCATCTATTCAGATGCTCACTTCACAGCATTGACATCGAACAAGTCATATTGAAAATTATATATCAAGAAATAACAGCAAGAATTAACAACAACATAATTTGCAACATCAGACAGGAACTTACATCAAACATAGTAGTAAACAATATGTGAAACAAAATCATCATAGGAGACTGTCCTAAAGATAATAGGCAAATACATTAAACTTAATAAAATAGCAGAGACTGTTAATAGCATTTACAGTACCATCAGATTCTAAACATACAATATCTGGATCAATAAGTATGAGTGTCTATACTATTGGGAAAAAAGTCAAGGATTACTAATAAAAAAAATAGAAAGAACTACAAACAATCTCCTTCCAAAACAAAATTTAGAGATCCCACATCCAATAAAATGGATGCATATTCTATAGAACTCATACCTAACATCCTTCGCGGAATCCACAACATCCTCGAAATCTATAAAAAACATGTTAATAGCATCTAGGCATATTAGTTTCTAATAGGAACAACACACCACAAGGGTTCAAAGGCAGAGCCCCGCCACTGATGGTGATGGGTACCCACTAAACAAGGTAATAATTAGTTTTATTGTAACCATATATATTAGACACATGGGAAAAATGTCTGTAATATAATCTTTACTTGACAAAGTAACATGTAATTATATATAAACTCAATAAAATAGGCAATATTGCATATCTTTAAAAAACAAAAAATATTATTTTTAGATTATATATTTCTTATATATTGAAGGTTAGTTTCTTAGTTTTCAAAAAGATTATCAAAAAAAAAGAAATTTTTAAGAAAACTGGAGATCAATAAAAGGAGTTTTTCAATTCTATATAATTGAATATAATAAAAAATATTTTTTAAAAAATTATATTATTATTTATTATATAAAAAACTTTGTTAAAATTTGATCTCTAATTATTAAAAAAATAATATAAATACAATTATTTTCAAAATGCAAGTCTCTTACTATGTTTTTATTATAAATTTTAACTTTAACAATTTTTAAATCCTTAATTATTTAATCAAAAATTATAAAATTCATATATTTTATATTTTAATACTAGTTTTATTTATTATATTTTTAAAAAAATTTTTTTATATATAATTTTTAAAAATTTATTATTATTAAAAATTTTCTTTCTTTATTAAAGTTTATTTTTAAAGAATTTTGACTAACTGTTATTGTAAATTATATAATAATTAAATATATTTAACTATAATAAAACTTTAAATATATTAATAAAAAATTTTTTAAAAAATATAAAAAATGGAATAAATATTAATATATAATACATGTAAATTTTATAATTTTTAACTATATAATTAATATTTAAAAATTGTTAAAATTAAAATTTATAATAAAAATATAGTAAGTAAACTCAAACTTTTGAAAAGAACTATATATTAAACACTATTTTAAAATGCGACTATTTTTATAAGTTTAATTTTTTAAAAAAAAATTAAAATATTTATTTATTATTATTTTTTTTTTTAAGCTAGCAAAGTTATGCTATGTAGTTTTTGTTTAGTCATTAATATTATTATATATACAAATTTAATTGTAAGAAAATATATAATAAAAAAAAAAATCAATAACTCAGTATTTTATGATTTCGTGACTTTTTGCAGTTCACTTGAAGGGTAAATATTAGTATGTTATGACTCCACTAACACTAACATTTATATAGAATAGAAAGTTAATATTGAAACTATTTTGTAATATGTTTCTCATATTATAATTTGTGAATTCTATATATAAATGTTCTATAATTTTTTGCTTTTTTTTCTTTATCCTGCATTATCCTTTTACTTGAAGATTTGATATTGTTTCTTGTATATTATTGCTTCATTTTCTTGATATACTGTACCTTGTGTTTTTTCTATTCTGATACCAATTCACATCTTAGTTTCCAAATATTTCTTTTCTCTTGTCAGAGTTGTATTATTGTCTTTTTAATTTCACTTTGGCTTTCTTTTTATCTCTATAATTTCCTCTGCTACTTGAATCATCTTATGAATAATAATCCCTCTGATTATGTCTATACAATCTACTGTCTCCCAACTTTCTGTTCTTGTACTTGGTCTGAGAAGATGTTATTATATACTTTGAATAGGCTATAACTATTTGTTGCTATTAACTCTTGCTACATATTCTTATAACAAAAATATTGTTAACTTTTTAGTTAATCTTATTCTATTTGATCTATAGGTAAGGAGATGTAAGTCTCTTTCTTTTTGTCTTCTATAAATTATTTATTTTGGCAACTATTTATGATTTTTATATATTTATATTTGCTAGTGTAAGGTATTTATTAAACCATGTTTTCTTTCAAAATGTTTTGTCTCTATGGTCTTCTTAGTTAATTTGAAGAAATATGATCTTGAATAATATTAGGGTTTATATTATTACCTTCCAATTTATTTTCTTTGCTTTTTATCTTGTAAACTATGCTTGGTTCTATTATAGTGTTCTCGATTTGCAGGTCTATTTGATCTTCAAGAGAGTCTTGCCTATCATTTTGAAGGACAAGTTTATGAAAACTGATCACAACTTAGAGTTGTATTGTTATTTGTGGACTGAAGCTTCTGGATTTTATGATATCCTTGAAGCTATACACAAGTGTGATAGCCACTAGTTTATTTATCAATTCATTTCCTTTGTTTCCTGAATGATCTTTAATTTTTATCCATTGAATCTTAATATTTTATGTTATAATAATTTTTCAGATTGTGTTGACCAAGAGCTTATTTTGACTTTTTTGTTTTTGGTTCTTGATTTGATCCTTTTGTAGTGCTTTTTTTATTATATTAATTGCATTTTGATTATCTATAAAAATGATAATCCTTTTGTTGGAACTAACTGTACTAATTTCTATAAGAATTGCTATCAGTTTCACTTTGGTAGAAAATGGAATATCCTAGATTTCTGCTTGAAAAATCATAATTTTTTTGCCTAATTTTTTTTGAGATATCCATCCAATTTTCATTTTACATCTAATATTGTATCTTGTAAAGCAACTATTAGTATAGAACTGAATATTGTCCTTTATCATTAGTTTTTGTGTGATTTGTGATAGTTTCTAATTGTTCTATTTAGAGCTTGTATTCTTTGTTCTAATAAGTGATTCAGTAGTTGACAATGGATCCAGATATATACTAGATATATACATGTTTGGGAGTTATATGTTGATTTTCCTTATAGAAAATTCCATATTTTGGAGTGATTATTGTAATCTATTGGTTGAATATTATTTGGCATTAGGTTTCTATTGTTCTAAAAAGATTTTAGTTGCACTCTTTATGATCTTAACATTTATTAAGCATATCAGAAGCTACTCTATTATATATTGCTATTAATTTTTATAGTTCTTTTAGAGTTTTTGATTGTTAAATAGACAGTCTTTGCACTTAAATATTGTTAATGTCTTATTATTACTAATTATGTGGTTTAATATTACTCTTCACTTATCCAGTTACTTTTTTTTCTTTGTTATAATTGTTTTTTCATTTTTTTTTATTACTGACTATTTGATAGTTGATTGCTATCATTGTAATTTCCTGCAAAAATTAGCTTCTTTTTATCAACTACTAGTATCTGCCATATTTTGATTATTAATTTTTTTAACTTCTTATATTATACTAGAATTCTACCTTGTTTACCAAGTTTTATTCTTATTTGTTGCTATAATAGGATTCTTATTTTGTTATTGTTTAATAGTTGATCTTTGAATATTATCCTTCTACATTTGAGAAAGGTTCTATACTTGTTATATCATTCCTCTATAACTATTTCATTAATTGCCTTGCCTTTATTTTGAACTAGTTTTCCATTGTCAATCTATTCAATAACTTCCAAATCAGATAGATAGATGGGACAACTATAGCAGTAATCTACTTTAAGCTGAGGGAGAATATCTCAGTTGTGATATACTAAAGTTGATAATTCACGGATAGTAGAGATTATACAAACATGTTAAAAGAGGCTTTGGGTGATTTGATTTAATTAGAAGGTTTATTGGAGATATATAATATCAAGGATAAAAGAATTCAGTAGATAAAACCTTGGGTCAACTGCTTTGAACAGCTAGCCTTTATATACATAATTAAATATTGGTTATTTGGTGATCAAAGTGATTAAAGTGACCAAATTTGCCAGATTTGCAAATTAGGTTAATATACTAGATCTGCTCACTTGAATAACCTGCTAGTTAAATATAGATAAGATATAATAATAGAATAAAGAAATTAAATAATGTATGCTATGTAAATTACTACATTGTCCTAATGATTGGATCTATTCTATAAACCAATGAAACACATCTTGCATTATATGTGTTATATAATCTAAAAATAGAACTAAAGTAATATGATAGACAAAAATTATAGATAATAATTAAAGAAAAATATAACTAATAATTAAGATTAACATTTCTCACCTATTTAAGTGGTGAGTTTCACAAATCCAGAATTCACAAGGAGTTGATATTCACAGAACTTCATCTTGGTAATCATAGTTAAAGTTGTATATCTTGTTCTCCAAATTTGCTCAATTCCAGATCTTTCAAAAAGACCATAGGTGTGGTGGCATCCAGTAAGATGATATTTAGTCAAGTGTTTATTCAGATAGAATTGTTATGATCAGTTGATAATTTCTTTCAATAATTTCTCCAGATAGTATATATAGACCAAGAAGAGAATCTTATTTTTCATATGGATAGCACATTGCATACACCTATATATTTGCAAGATCTGATTTTCAATGAGCTGAAGTAAATTATATGGTATTGGGGTTACTTGCACAAATTCAGGAATTGTGATCAGAAGATCTTCCAAAATTAGGTCTTGAATAGTAGTCCTGATAATTTTTGCATGAGTATGGTAATCTTTTTTTATACAAACTGATAGGCAATGAGGCTCTATATATAATTATTGATGTAGTACAATTATCCATATTCCCCTATTTAATATGAGAATTTTTCTTGGTTTGTTAGGTATTTCTTATATTCCTTTTATCATCATAACAAGAGAAACCAGAGCTGCTAAGGCACAAAGACTTACTCACTCAGAAAGGATATATCCTTTGTGGTCAATTGTCATCACTCTTCAAGAAAGGGTCAAATATTTGGAGAGACAAATATATCATAATAAGCAGTTCCAGGCTGACCTTCAAGAAGAAATTCATTAGTTGGAGGGGAAGGTAGAGTGGTTGGCTTTCAAAAGTTCCACTTCAACTAGAATCAGAGAGTTGGAGTTGAAAAACCAAAACTTGTGGCAGAGAAATGGCCAGGCTTATTGTTCTGTTGGTCCAGTTGAGTGTTTCTATTTCTGTTCTTTTGAATATAATCTTTTTCTCACTTTAGCTTTGAGGCTTTTGTTTTTGTTTTTCATATTTTTACTTGTTCACTTATAAGTACTTCACTTTGGGATTATGCAGTAATTATTGAGAGCCCTGGGATTAGCTGTAATGATGGTGAGAGCTCAGTGATCATCACTATTACACTGTGTATTCCTTCTTTCAACTTTCAATATATACAGTAAGTTTTATTTTTTATGGTCAAAATATGGTTTCAGCAAGGCCAAGTTAAGAGGGGCAGCTAGAACTTTTCCATCCATAATCCTAAGTTTAAAGGCTCCATTTTCCAAGTTATTGTGAACAAAGTAAGATCCTTTCCATTTTAATTTGAGTTTTTCAGTAACGTGTTTGTTTCTGATCTAGCATAAACTAATACTTTATCTTCAATTTTAAAGTTTCTTGGTTTTTTCAACTTCAGGTCAAATCTCTCTTTTTGTTTCCTTTGGGCTTTCAAAATATTTTTTTGGGCTGTTCCTTAAGCAGTGGGTAGGATTTCAGTCAGTTAATAGAGCTAGATCAAGATATTTCTTTTCATTACTTTATCCATTTCCATGTGAGGTATTTGAGGGTTGCAGCCATAAACAAGATAAAAGGGAGTAAATTTGATGGAAGCTTGTTTTGATATATAATAGGCAAATAATGTTGGTACAATAAATTCATTCCAATTCTTCTTTCCCTTATTTATTTTTGCTAGAGATTCATATAGAGTCCTATTGAAGACTTCACTAATCCATTTGTTTGTAGGTAATATGGGGTAGAATAAAGATGTCATATTTGAAATTTTTTCAATAAAGTTTCAACTATTTTATTCCTAAAATATGTTCTATGATCAGAAAGTATGTATTTTGAACATCTATGTCTGCAAATAATAACTTGATAAATAAAATCTGCAACTTATTGTCTTGTGGCATAGAAGATAGCTTCAGCTTCAGGTCATTTTATAAAGTAGTCAGTTGCAATCATGATATATTTGTTTCCCTTGCTTGTGATTGGAAAGGGTCTCACAATATCAATGCCTATTTTGGAAAAGGGATCACCAACTGTGATTGGATGTAAAAATCCAGGGGTCCTGAATTTGTCTTGTCATTGACATTGATTACAGGTATTGATATAATGCTTCACATTCTCAAACATTTGAAGCCAGTAGTATTGATCACATAGTTTTTCAAAGATCTTGTTCACACCAAGATAAGCTCCAGTGGGAAGGTTGTACAGTAAGTATAAGATTTTTTTCACTTTATGTTTTTAAATCATATGTAGTAATGGATTCTTTGTTTTCCTGCTGCAATCTTTTTGTAGAGTTGATTGTTTTTCACTTGATAGTATTGTACTTTAGAGATAAGTTGCTTTTGTATTTGTTATAAAAAGTGTCAGGTAATTGTTGTATTGAAGATAGTTTTTGAGATGATAATAATGTTGAAATTTCATTTTGATAAGATAGGTTGTATTGTTGTCCAGGATACTGATTATCTGGGCTGGATATTATTTATTGTTGGATTTCACTTGTAATTGTTAACTTTAAATTAGTTTTGAATAGATGTAGGCTGAGAGTTGTGAAAGCTTGGTTTATCTACATTATACATCATGGATATGGTATTAGCATTGTTGTGTTTTCTTCCAGCTTTGTGTTTGATAGTGAAGTTATAGAATTCCAAGCAGAGTATCCACCTTGCACGTCATCCTTTAAGTTCAGTTGTTTTCAATCATTGAAGAGCAGAGTGTTCAATAATCAAGAAGAAGTGTTGAGTCCCTAGATATTGATAGAAATATTTAACAGCCCAGATGATTGCAAGACATTTCAATTCTATTGTAGAACAGTTTTGCTCAGCTTTATTGAGATTATAGCTAGTATAGGCTATTGCATACTCTTTTTTTTCATCCTTTTGTACCAGAACAGTAACAATACTAGTTCCAGAGGCATCAGTATGAAGATAGAAAACCTTGGAAAAATCAGGATATTTCAAGACAGGTGATAAGGTTAAGAGTTGCTTCAGAGTTTTAAAGGCTTGCTGATGATCATCCATCCATTCAAAGGGGGTATCCTTTTTCAAGCAAGAATTCAGAGAGTGGGCAATAGAAGAGAAGTTTTTAATAAATTTCCTATAATAAGAGGCAAGTCCAAGAAATCCTCTCAATTTACTAATGGTTATGGGCCTTGAGAATTCCTCAACTTTTACAATTTTGTCATCATTAGGTTGGATTCACTTGCAGTTAATTACATGATCAAGTAATTGTACTTGCGATAAAAAGCAATGATATTTTTCAGAGTTCAATATTAAAGAGGCTTTCCTGAGAATATTCAAAACAATAGAAACATGCTAATAGTGGAGTTCAAAAGTGGTAGAGAAGATAGTGAGTCATCAAGGTAAACTTCAACAAATTTGCCATGGTAGGGAGCCAATACTTTGTTTATTAGTTACTGGAAAGTTGCAGGAGCATTGCAAAGACTAAAGGGCATAAAATTGAATTCATATAGATAATATTTTGTCGTGAATGCTGTTTTGTGTTTGTCCCTATCACTCATTGCCACTTGCCAATATCCACTTGCTGGATTAAAATAGGTAAACCATTGAGTACCATTGAAGGTTTCCAAAAGATCATCCACAATCAGCATAGATAGATATTCTTTTCAATAACTGAATTGAGTTTCCTATAATCAATATAGAAGCATTGCTTGTTATTTTTCTTGGGCACTATAACAATAGGAAAAGACCAGGAGCTGGTAGTAGGACTGATGATTCCTTGCTGCAGCATTTCCTCAATTTCCTTTTTGATGAATTTCTGTTGGTCAGGTAAGGCTTTATATGGTTGCTGTTTGATTGGAGTAATATTTCTAGTATTGATGCTATAGGTAACCACTATAGTTCTTTCTAGATTACTTGTTTGGCCTTTCTTGAAAATATAATCAATAAAGACATCCTTATAATCAAATAAAATTTGTTAAATCTCAACTTGTTGTTCCTTGGTCAAGATTTCAATAGATGGTTTAGGAATAGGTTCCTTAGGTTCAGGATAGTTAGAGAAAAAGATGACAGGGTTTTTATCCTCAGATTCAAGAACAAGATCAGATGTATAGATCTTCTGTTTCTCAAGATCACTTTCAGATTTATATTCAATTTTATCCAAAAGTTCATCCTAATTATTCTCATAATTATTGTTATCCTGTGAAAGATGTGGAGGAGTATCAACATAATAAGTAGTTTCTATGGTAATAGTTTTATCCTTATAAGTAATTTGGAGAGTATGGTTCTTAAAAATTCCAATTTGCCTTCATGTAATCCTGCCAATTAGTTCCCAGAAGAAGGATCTCTTCATATGACTCAATTACTTGCAAGGTCACTAATACAATCAAATCTTGAATAAATATTTTCAAAGAAGTTATTTGTCCAAGGGTACTGGCTCATATTCCATTGTAGTAATTACAATGGTTTTGGACTTGATATCAATTTCCAATCCAAGTTTCCTTATAAGTTTGTCAGTAATAATGCTGATAGTAGCACCAGAGTCAAAAATTGCCATTATAGAATTTTCTTTGATATGAACATGTCACCTGGCAGCTGTGATTTTCCTTAGATTATCAGAGATAAGATAATTGATTTTCACAGATACCTTAGATCGCTTGAAAATTTTTATCAAGTTTTTGTACTGATTTGGATATTGCAACATTTGTCCTAAAATAGCTTTGGCAGGAAGATTTAGAATATTCTCAGAAATATTATAGTTGGACAGTTAATCCACAATAGATGGTTGGGCATTGGTTTTGAACCTTTTGGATTTGATAGTAGAAGGGTTGCAATCACTTCAGGTTCAGAGTCATGGATTTTCCTTGATAAGATCTTAGAGACTTTTCTGGTGTGTAGGTTTAATTACTTATTTGATTCAGATTATTTTTGCTTTTGCTTGATTTCTCTCCTATTAGTGATATAGAATTAATTGTGTTGACCAATGTAGACTTTCTGCTCATATTCAGATTCATTGAATTTCTTCTCAGATTCCTCAATAGTAAGATAGTTCAAAGGTTTCCTGGACCTGGAGGAGTTTGCTTAAACCTTTTCAGACTTACATTTCCTAGCCAGATGTTCTGGTTCATTGAACCTGAAACATACAAGTTGGGTAGAGTTGGACCTATTTATAGGATTGGAGATAGGTTGCCTTGGATGATGGCCTTGTTTTTCCACTTGAGCAGAAAGAAGTTTCAATTTTTCAGCCAAGTTCAATTGGAGCTTTTCAAACTTTTTGGTAAGAGTATCCATAGAGTCTTCATATTTCAAAGAAGTTATTTTTAAATTCCTTGAAGTTAGAGCCAGATTACATGGTTCTTTATCATTGTTTATGTTCGGACCATTTTGATAAGCCATTGCAAGTTTATATACAGTAGTTAACTATCAGAATTGTTTATGGAAATAATTGAAGCCAAATGTGAGAGTAATCTCCTGATGTAGTAGTAGAGTTGTTGACTAGAACTTATATTATCTTCAATATTGACCCTTTTGAGAAGTTTTTTGAAAGTAACATGGTAAGTAGTCACAAATTCAGTTGGTCCTTGCCTATGTTTTTCAAGATCATGTGTTCATTTATTGATCCATTGCTGGGTACAAAACTGCTTTTGAATTCATTAGAGATAGCCTTCTATTTTATAGTATTAGCATCCATATTATTGTCCTCAAAATATGTTATTCACCATTTCTTAGCTTCATCCTGGAAGTGGACATTGAGGATACAAATCAGTTTTTTGTCTTTCCATTAATTAACCATCATGGCTTTTTCAAAGAAAGTCAATCAAGTGATAGTATCCTGGGTTTCATCATCAGAGAAGGATTCCATTCGTAATATATTGAAGTGTGAGGGCAAAAGATGTTATTTAAAATAATCATAAATATCCTTGGGTGTTGCTATTATTGTATATATATATATATTATTAAGAGAGGTAGATATAGTAGATAGAATAGAAAAAGAAGAAGTAGAAATAAAAGAGTTAAAAAGGGATTTAATATATAAGGGTTCATCGAAAAATAAAAGATTTTTGAAATAATTGTAAGTTTTAGGTAGGCTAAAAGAAAAGTGAGCTATCCAAGATATACAATCAGCAGGTAAATTAGATGATTCAAGGGAATCAACAATAAAGAGCTTGAATTGTGTAATAGTAGATAAAAGTTTCAAATAAATGTTATCAAAGAAATAAATATATGTGTATCAGATAATAAAAATTAATTTTTTGATAGTAGTAGATTCAAAATGAAAGATAGAAACAGAAAGAGTTTGATTAAAATAATATTGGGTTACAAAAGTATAAAAAGTAGTAATGAATTCAACTTTGAACAAATTCTAAAAGTTTTTGAAAATAGGAGGAGGTTCCTGGGGTAAGCAACAAATTAAACAAGAGTTATCAATATAAGAAGGATAAATTTGATTGATGTTGATATTTGGATTTGTTTTGTGAAAAGTATCATATATACTATTAGTAATGAAGTGGTTTTTAAACTATTCATATAACAAAATTCAAACTTTTGACTAGACTTTGAATTCCTGAATCACTTCCCAAGTAAATATCTTCAATACTGAACAAGGCTTTCTGATTATTCCCAGATAATAGTATACAGAGTAGTAAATTTCACAGTTATCACCAATTTATCAACCTATCCAATAACCTTCAAATCAGATAGATAGATGGAACAACTATAGTAATAATCCACTTTAAGTTGAGAATGAATACCTTGATTGTGATATACTAAAGTTGATAATTCAAGGATAGTAGAGATTACACAAATACATTGAAAGAGGCTTTGGATAATTTGATTTAATTAAAAGGTTTATTAGAGATATATAATGTCAAGGATAAAAGATTTCAGTAGATAGGATAACTGGCCTTTATATATATAATTGAATATTGATTATTTGATGACTAAAATATCCAAAGTAACCAAATCTACCAGATTTGCCAAATTAGGTCAATATGTCAGATCTGCTTACTTGGGTAACCTGCTAGCTAAATATAGATAAGATATAATAATAAAATAAAGAAATTAAATAATGCACACTACGTAAATTACTATTTTGCTCTAATAATTGGATCTACCCTATAAACCAATGAGACACACCTTGCATTACATGTGTCACATAATCTAAATAAGAACTAAAGTAATATGATAAATAAAAACTATAGATAATAATTAAAGAAAAATATAATTAATAATTAAAACTAATATTATATAATGTATACTTCACTAGTACTATTATAATTCCTTGTAGTTTGAATATATTCAAATATTGTTTGTGGATTGTTTTTTTTCTTGATCCAAAAGAGAAGTTTATCTGTCTATATTGAAGTGTTCAATTAGTAGTTATTCTGAAGTTGTTGAAGTATGATTTGAGTGATAATTATATATAGATTATGCCTGTTTAGTTTATTTATTAGGTTTTTCCTATACATTAAGACTTACCAGTTCCATATGTTGAATAATTTATAGTCAAAGTCAATATGAAGGATAAAATTTGGAATTGTTGAAAATAGTTCAACTTTGTGTTTGAATGTTTTATTTATCTTGCTACTTATTTTATTATACTCTTTCTCTAATAGAACTAAATTATTAAGTAGATATTCAATTACTTGAAACAAGGTCTGGTTAATGATATATCATATTTGTTTATCTGTAATTTTTTTCCAGGCTAGTATTCCAGTTATAATGTTTATCATTTCTTTGATTATATTTTTCTGCTGAACTTTTTTATCATCTTTTGTTATCTTTACTTGGGAATTCTCATTGCTTCATTTTGTTGCAATTATAGGATCTATATTATATTAAACTGTATACTTACTTCTTTTTGTTTTTTAATCATATTGATACAGATCAATAATAATTTCTTACTATTGATCTGTATATTATTTATTCTGGAAACTTAGAGACTTTATCTAAGATAGCTTGCATATTTGATCTGTTATTTACAAATCAGAAGTATTATTCATTTATGCTATAGCTGTGATATTTGTTTACCTTGTTATTTTATAGACTATTTTCTATTAACTTAATAATATCAGTTCCAGAAAAACTTCTGTTTTCATTGTATAGCCAGTATATTTATCTATAATCTTTTATAATAACAATTATAATATACTCTCCAGAGAAAGGGAAAGAGAGTGTCTCCTTGATCTATTTTATTATATACTGGGTATTCTTCAGTAAAGTCATGTACTGTGATTACTCTATTGTTTCTATCCTTCAGTATATTGTTTAATATCTTAATTATCTTTTCTAATATTTTGATTTTTTTAAGAACCTGAATCATTATGTGCTTATTCATTGAATCATATATCTAACTTATGTTTTAATTAAAGATCCAAGCCTTTTTTTGTATTCTTTGGCTTCCTCTATACTTTATTGAGAATGTGAATTAATTCTTATATGCTTCTTCCTGATAGTTCTGCCCAGATATTAATATACAATATTTCATGTTTGATGCAGGTTGCTACTAGTCTTGTTATCAAGATACTCTTAAATATTTTTCTTATTATTTTTAGCAATATAATGAGTAGGTTATAATAATGTTTTTCATTCAATTCTTGGGTTTTGGTATTGAGTATATATTTCCTTTCTTCCAGTTTTTTGAAACCTTACTTGTGCTTAAAATTTTATTAAACATCATATTCAATAGCTTCATTTTCTTCTTCTCTAGATTTTTGAACAAGATATATGAAATTTCTGATGGTTCTGGAGCACTGTTTTTTTTATTTTCTTGGATTGTATCTTTTATTTCTATTAGGTTTATTGTGAGAAACACATTATCAAACTATTTCTTCTATATGATTCTTTTAAGTTTGTACTGTTTCTTCTAGTATTAAAAGTTCTTTATATCTAGTATCTACCTAGATCTTATCTATTTTTAAAAATATTCTCTGATTTTGCTTTTGATTGTAACTAGATCTGTAATTATCTTAATCTCTTTTGTTGTCTTTTGTTCTATCAATTTTTGCTTATTAGTGAATCTCAAGTGTCAGTTTGGAATATTATTGATCATTCTCTTTAGATATTCTTTTAGGTTTTTGTATCTATATTCAGTATATTTTTAATTATTCTTCTTTTTTTTTTCAATAGTGACCTTCACTATCATGTTTTCTATTTCCAAATCTCCTTTGTCTCTAATTTGTAAAACTTTTTCTTATTATTTATTGTATTTTCAAAAAGAGAAAATTTTCTAATAAAGTCCTTGGTATGTTAATTTTTTGCACTAATTCTACAATTTGTTCTTTTGTTGTAGGTGTATAAAGGTTTGAATTCATTAGCCATGCTGAGCAATTTCTATAGAGGCTACCAATTTTAAGTGGTTTGTATATAAATTTCTTGTATTTTGATTTGTGTATTGTTCCAATATTCTTTCTTTAATATTTCTTCCTTAGGGAGACTTCTGCTACTATTTTTATTGATTCTTTAATATGGTTTTATATTTTCTGTACTGTTTTAAGATTGCCTTTTGAAAACTTTTTTGAACTTTTCTCTATTTTCCTATTAAAATTTGTCCATTGTTTGGTACTCAAATTGATATAGTCTATATTATTTTATTTGTTGTTTTTCTTGTTTGATAACTTTTTCTATGAGATATATAATATATTAAGGTATGCAACTACTATTTTGTGATCACTTTTGATTACTATTTTTATATTCATATATTCTGTGTCAATGATATGTAACTATAATAGGCTGAAGACCTATATATAGTCCAGTCTATTACTATAGTTTAATTTTGGTCTATTGTATATATTGCTTTTTCAAAAGTATGAACCTATCAATATGATAGTTGTGAGCTAATTCAGTAAGTCCGTCATTAATTTATAGCACCTTATTTAATCTACATAACTAACAATACTTATAACTGATATAAAAAAGAGTATGTCTTTTATAAAAAATATTTAGAAAAGGCAAAGACATAATAATTGACTTGGTTGAGAGTAAATGTTTCTTTATTTGCATTTTGTTTCTTTTGTATAATACTAACTTTTATTTCTATTTATAATGAGAACTGTTTTTCTAACACATTTAGTACTATCTTCTCAGCTATAGTGATAAGCTATTTATATTTTATAACTAACAATGAACTATTTACTTTATAATAGGTTATATTAATACTAAACTTTATAAACTTTCTAAATATAGTTAGATACACATAGTTCTTTTATCAGTATCTGAGCCTTAATCCATAGTTTCTTACCTTATAACATTTAATTTTTCATATCAAATTTTCGAGTTCTTAGGTTCTAGACCATTACATGTAAATCATGTTACCCATATGACCTCTGACTATATCCACTAGATCAAATGCCATTAATATATCAATAAATATCAGGGTTTGTTTCTTCTAACTTTTTCTTATATACTATATAACCTTTTGATAATCTGCTACTTTATTGAAGTTCTCCATTATTATAATATGTATATTATTGTTTTTTGCTTTACTAATTTTTGCTTTATTCTATTATAGAAGTTTACTTCTATCATACTTGTTTGACCTGTCTAATATATTATATATAATTAGGATCCTATATTAAATTTGACTTTTGAATATCATATCTATTGAAATACCTCAGTTAATGTATTTCTCGAATCTGAAGATATATGTTACTCTTTTTTTTTAATTAAAATGCTTACTCCTGTTTCATAAGACTATCATATTCATTTTGTTAACTAAAATTTACTATTTTTCTTCTTCATTATATTATTTTTAGTTTCTGGAAGTCGGGTTTTTATGATTTCCAATATATTTATTTGTTGCTTCTGGCCATATTCTAGTAATTTTAATGTCTATTTCTATATTGATACTTCTAATATTAAAAGTTCCTATTTTTCAAGTATTATGGAGTTTATTGATGTCAAATTTCTCTTCACTTTGTCCATTGTAGGCTTTGTTTTCTGAGGATTCTTTAATTATAATTGTTTAGGTGAAAAAGTGAATCAGTTCTGTAGTATCTGTTATATTGATAAGTATTTCTAGACAGTCCATATCTCTTTTATGGTTGAAGCCATCATGAACTTTATATAATTTATTCTCTTGTTAATCATTTTTTGTTATTATCAAATACCTATTCTCTTTGATAATGGCATTATAAAATATGAACTTCCTGGAGACAGCTTATTTTATAATAGAAATCTATGATAACTGGTTCTTTGACTTTAATGTAGAAGCTTGTTTTGATTGTTGGCACTCTCTTGTTCAACATATATACTTGATATTTGATGACTTGCATATCTGCTATGAGTTGTTTGAGAATCTCTAGTATTATTCTCATATATATTATTATATGAGTTCTTCTGGCTACACTAGTATAAGTATATCCTATAGTGGGGTACTAACTATTATTCTTTTGCCTTATTTGATGGAAGGGGTTTCCTTATATTGTTGGTGCTATTTGAGTCTATTAGTTCTCTCTTTTAGTGTCATATTTTTCTTTGTTATTGCATATCAGATATGTTTATAGGTATGGGCTTTATAGTTGAAATATAGTTTGATTATTCTTGTTACTCAGATTAATTCAATATTCTGAAGATGGGATTTGTATCTTTTGTTCTATTCAAATTTTGATTGTTTTTGTAGTAAAGGATAGTAAACTACATGTTTTGATTTATATAGTTAGGAGGAAAGTAAATGGTCCAAGTTTTTATCTATTTACTAATTTTTTTAGCTCCTTTATAGAGGTTTTTTATGGAAGGTTTGCCAATATTACATTATGCTAGTTTCTCTTCTTCCTTATAATATGGGTTCTAACCATTGGATATATTCTTATACAAAAGGTGTCCTTATAAACAGTTCATTTTTGAACATATTCTTCATATACATTTGATGTGTTGAACTGAATTGTTGCAGATTTAACTTGGCCTACTAATTATTAAAGTGATATATTCGATTAGTATTTTATTTTAAAAAAGGTTGACATTATTCTTTATCTAAAAGTGATTGAATATCCCAGATTCTAATGAAATAAGTTTTGCCTTCAGTGGTATCAATTTTAGGTACTAGTCAAAATTAGAAGTTTTATTATTAATTATCTGGATTTTACATATAACAAAGATCGTATAATATTTATAAAATATAGCTATAATTATTGATAATCTAATTGGTTCTTCTGTGTAAATATGTTTTAGAATTTTTAAATGTCTCAATTTACTATAAATATAATTAAATTTCTCTTTAGTTGAAATACCTGATATTGCTTTTGGCTTTATAAATATCTTGCCTTGATAGAGTATATTGTAACTTTTTTGGAAAGCTGTTTGTTTTGTTGCTTCTATTGTTTTTTCTGAGTTACTGTCATAGCTAAAGTTGTTTTAAGTAATATTATTATATTCTTTGGATTCTCCTTTCCCTTTTTT
>CAJVPT010001380.1:0-21732 GCA_910592055.1 Acaulospora colombiana | reverse complement strand
ATGAATGAACTAGAAGCACAGATAAAAAGAGTTGATGATATACTTGAAATGACAAACAAAGAAAATAATTGTAAAAGAATGGACTTAGAATAGAAAATGAATTGTTAGATAAGGTAAAAACCCAATTGAAAATATAATTTAGGATATTAATAAAGGGAATTCTTGGAGAAAAAATACATATAGTTTTTTAGTATCACTTTAAAGGATGACATAAAAGATATACTTAAAGGAATAAAAGAAAGGTTTTATTTTATGTTCTTGAAACTGTTAAAAAGAATGATAGTAAAATTGAAGTTTGTGTAATATCAACGAGTATAAATAGGAATAGATTTGGATCAAAGTATCCATATAATAATAATCATTAATAATAATAATGCCCATACCTATTCATTAGTGATCTGAAGGAGTGTACTGGTAACAATAGTTATTTCAAGAAGGACCGAAACCACCTGAAAAAGAAGTGTATAAGGGACTTGAGATTGTTAATGAACTTATAAAACATATAATAAATCCAAAAAAGAAGACATGGATATTGAAGCTATCACTAAGGAAAGAAGAATGAGAGGAGACAAAAAATTGAATATGACCAAGGAAAAATGCTTGGATATTTATAATCAAATGAGTGAAGACCTCAGGACTGAAGGAAATATTTCTTTAAAAAAATAGAACTTTCTTTAAGAAGACAAACTCTTTTAGAAAAAGTATAATTTCATGAAAGAAAGATAAAAACCAAAAATATTGAAAACAAAAAACTAACAGTAGAGGGTTGCTGGCCCAACTGAGAAGAGTTGAAAAATAGCTTATGGAATTCTTGGAAGAAGGGTCTCCCTGAAAGAATTGGGCTCTTTTTAAGAAAAAAAATTTTCTTTAAGAAAACAAAACCTTATCTAAGAAACAAAATTTTGAAACCAAACTAATAAAATATTCAATTTTGAATCAAATACCCTGAATATTCAATCCAAATACTTATTGATGAATAACAATAGCATGAAGAATCCTAGAAACATAGAGGAAATTATGACAAAACCTTCTTAAAGAAAGAGAAAATCTTGAAAAATTCTAAAAAGAGACTTTAACTAAAAATTGTGAAAGAATTTATTAAACAAACTAATAAACACTATTAATAAAACTTGTAGAGAAGCAAGGGTACTTTAAAATGGAACAAGTGAAAACCTGTAGACGTTACACAAACGAGAAGATCTTGAAGATCATCCAATTTATTATAAGAAAGTGAAGATAGGTTATAATACAAGTCGAAGAAATAAAATAAAAATAAGGATCCAACAATACAAAATAATAGAAAAGGTAAGGGAAATAATTCTATAAATTTTGAAAGAAATCTAACAACAAAATAAAGAAATATAAGAGAAGATCACATTTAAGAAGATCAATTATAATAAAGAATTTGAAGAAAAATTTGAATAATTCAAGAATTAACCAATAGAATTAACTGAAACTTTACAAAAAGTTTGAGATATACCAGTAAAACAATTTCACAAAAGGAAATTAGAATCTGATGGTTGAATAAAATTTTAGTAGAAGAAATGATTCTTTGAAATCTCAAAAGATTAAAAGATCCTGAAAAAGAAATTGAATCTTCTGAAAAAATCTCTATATAACTCAAAATTCAATATCATGAAAAGTTTATAACACTTGTAAAGAAACTTCACACCAAATAAAACTAGATTTGAACTATGCATGGAGAAGTTATGCAAGAAAATGGATCATGATGAACTTTCGATCAAATCTTTAAGAAATAGAAATATTAATTTTGAGAAAATTTCAAATGAAAATTGAAAAACTAAAACGGTAACCTTTAAAGACCCTTAAAAACTTGAGAATAATTGGACAAAATGTTACACAGACATCTGGAAGACAAGAAAAGAAAAAATTTAAATCTTTATCAATCTTAACAAAAGATGACAATTACAAAGAAAATACATTACGCAGAAGTTATACAAACATATAATAATAAAAACAATCAAGTAATGTTATGTTATATGACTAACAAATAATATGACTGATGCCATAGGTTACATGATGATACAATATAAGGGAAGTATAAATAGAATTGGGGTAACGCAGATAAGAAAAACAGCTTGTGGTATTATAAACTTTAATTAAAAAACAGATTTAAAGAGCAAAGCACCAAGGAAGGTAGTGATGAGTCAATAAGAGACCATGGATAAATCTATACGAAGAATATTTCTATATAAGAATCTGAGTCAGTAAGATGTATAAATACAAAAATAACATGAAAATATCAAGAAACTTCTTAAAAAATCTAAATAAAATAATAACAACAATAAATAAAAGAGAAATCAGCAAGACGAAAGAAGAGATCGAAGGAATCAATATCAGAAAAAAATGATTCAAAAGATACTTTTGTTCAAGAAACAAACAAGAAGGGAGTCAAAAAGCTGGAGCTCAAGTACAAAGAATAGTTCAAAAAAATAAGAAACTGAAGATATATCAATAATAGAAAGGAAGTGTACCTTTAATATATTCAATAACCTTTAGCACAATAATAATCACCATAAAAATATATCGAAGAAGGACAGTCTTCAAATCCTTGGAAAAATTTAAGAAGTAAAGGGAATTGATAATATATACAATATAATATCACAAGGAAAAGGGACAAGTCAAAGATACTTCTAAGAATAAGTTTATAATTCACAAACAAAATTATTTCAAAAATATTACAAATTTTTAATAATAAGTTTTTTATATGCTTTTCATAAAACTTTATTTCTTTAGAATCATTGGAATCTAATAGTATTACTTTAATAATTTTTAAATGAAAGAGAATAAAAAAAAGAATTACACTAATAATAGAGTGAAAAAATTCATTTAATGTATTATAGATAGATATTTTATTGAAAAATAATTTTGAGGAAGAAGAAACAGAAGAAGAGAGATGAGAAGAAATATCATAGTATTTAAATCCTTAAAAATTATCTAAGATCTAACATATATGTTTGTAACTTTAGAACTTTATACATGTAATACGACAAAAATATAATATCTTAATAAACATTTGTATAAGAATATCTTTATTAAAGACCTAAATTGAGACCTTCATGAATCAAAATATCCATAATTTTATTTTGTAATGAATGACATCGGTCAGAAAGATAATAAATGTTCTGGTAAGTTTGAGAATTAGAATCAAGAAGAAACTCTGAGTCGGATGAATGATAATATGTATTAAAAGAATTTGAACAAATAATAAAAAGGGTAATAACAATTTAAGCAAACTAATATCTGAGAAAGAAACAAACTCATAGCCTTACAATATTCAATTGCGAGACTATTAACCCTAATAAGTGCCTCAAAATTAACAGAGAACCTTGGGACAGTGGTAACTCGATAATAATATAGAGCATCATAAAAAATCAGGAAACAATAATTGCAACTCAGACAAACAATAATTGTTGGATTAGGAACTAAAGAATTAAGAAAGATAAGAATCATTAAACAATAACATAATAAATTTAAAAGAGAAACAAATTAAAGAAGAATTGATTATCAAATAGATCTTGAGGGTCAAGATTAGAAGAATTGTTTAAAGCATTGGTGAATTGATTGTTAGACATGGTTTACAGTAAAAGAACCATGAGATAGGATGCAAACATCTTTAAATAATGACATTAAAGTTCAAGGATGCATAAGATTGTTTACGAAAAAGAAATTAAACTAAAAATAAAATAAAAATCAGTAAGCAAAAATTTTTAACAAGATCAATACAAGATCGACAACCTTAAAAATAATGCAATAAAATATATGATTATAGAATTTATTTTTAGAATTTTATTTAAAGAATAAAATTATTACAAATTAATATATCGATAATTTTATTCTCTAACTCATATTGACAACATAAAAAATAAATATTTTGATCAAGAGAGAGATGGGAATTATAAAAAGAATAACAGTTAATGGTGCAACGAATCTGGGAAAGAATACCTGAAAAGAATAATAAAGAAGAAAGAAAACGTTAGAGCATCTATTAAGAGAAAGAATAAATAATAAAGGATTTGAGGATGAGACAATATCAGTATTAATCAAGGGTACCTACTCAAGGTAGCTAAGTACCTGCACAGCTGCAAAATGTAGGTGGGTAGTATGAGCTAGAAGTGATTATCAAAAGAAGAAATAAAGAAAAAGGGGAATAATCATGATACCCTGATTACACCGTAATCCTAAGAAAAACGTACACACATAAGGATGTTGAATCTCCAGCAAAAAATAATAAAGATAAAAAGATGATAGGTATATTATAACTCATGACACTCTGAAGCAAAATGGTTGACATTTTCAGATGTTGAATGATGAGGAGAGTAAAAATAGAAATTACGAATATTCTAATGAATGTAAACTATATTTTGAAGATAATGATTACATTGAGAATAGGATGAGAGACTTGATATTAGAAATAAAATCTGAAAATGTGAGAAAATGATAAATAAAAGTAGAGATAAAAAAAGCACATACTATTATAAAGACAATTAGGAAATGAATGGAACCAATAGGAGCCAAAGTTATTTTGACTATGACAAGAATGACGAGCACGAGAATTGTCAAAGAAACTGGAATGAGAAAAATAATAATGGTTGATCATACTTAATGAGAATGTAAGGATAATGAAAAGAGAAAACACACTCTTAATAGTGAGATTAAAGTTCAGAAAAGAAACTTTACAACAAACAGAATGTGTAAACTGACATGAATAATACCTGTCCCAAAAACTTTATTGTAATCAACAAAGATTAAAAATGGAAACTGTGATGACAAGATAACCTATTTAATTCAAAATATTCTAACAAATCAATATAACTATCCTACAATATAAGGAATTCATAGAGAAGGATACAGACATTCTAATTAAAAGGGACTGAGTAATCATAATAATCAAAGTTATTAAGACCTCTATGAATACAGTCATATACCTCTAGAAAAAATAAAAGAAATAAAAATTAGAGTACCTAACAGCAAGAAAACAAGACATAATATTGATACAATTGAGATTCATCCAAGAATATTGTTGAAGAGGAACCAAGAGAGTGTCTAGAATCTCAAGAAAGGATGAATTACGTGTAAAAATGATCACATTGAAAAATTCAAAGAAAAAAGATATGACCACAAAATAATTATGCTATGAAAATCTTGAGAGGATACCACATAGCTCAAGGTGATACCAGTCTCTTAAAAGAAATGAGAAACAAATAGGATTTGATATATATCTTGAGACTCATTGAAATAATAGTTTAGATTGGCCGCCAAGGAGATGTTGGGGTTGTAGTGACAAAGACACCTACGGAGGACATTCTGAAAATTGAATATTTCACCTATGTATATACTACACCAGATACAGAACATATGACAATAATAAGTGGGGATACGATGGAGAAGGTTGTGTCTCCGGGTAATAATGGGTCTCTAAAGTATTTAGTATATAAAATTTTGTATATTACTTATATCCCTTTTTAAGGAACAAAATTTATAGCTCTTCACTTTAATAGGAACAAAAATCAGGAAATGCTATAAATCAATAATTTAGATAATGGAGAACAATTGTGGATATTTTTTTTATAGTTATTAATTTAAAAATTTTAATTTTTCCTAGTGAGGGACATTTGACTTTTGTCACTGCTTCCCCCTTTAGGGACTCATATTTACTGTACTTTCGGGTATAATAATCTCTATCATAATAATGATGGTCTTGAGACTTCAAAGAGATATTATTGTATCAATAATGATATGACATAATCTAATAATAAGAATGAAATGTGATACATTAAGAAGATGTTGTTATAAGAAATAATAAATTCAGTAAAATATTTATTACAAGAATTGTATATATGATAAGTAACGAAAAAAAGAAAAAAAAGATTTTTAGGGTTTAAATATTGACAAAAGAAAATATGAATAACAATTAAGTTTGGAAAATATGAACAAATTTAGAAGAAACATGTGAAGATATAAATAGCTTTGTACTGATTTGAAAATAAATAACACATAAATTGAGCTGATTACAGAAATGTGTAAAAAATCAATGTGACTTTAATAATTAATTTATTAAAATATTATGAATAAATGAAATAATTATAGTGAACTATGTCGATTTATTTGATAATTAAGGATCACCCTGGAATGAGGACATGTCAAAGTGTGATAATGACTAATTAATATTACAAAATTTTCCTCTAGAGAAAGTCTGGGATTAAACCCTAAAGAGTAACGTAAAAGATAATCCCAAAGACAATGGTAAAGACATATAGTACAGTGACAATTCGAACAATAATAATTTTAAAAGGGGTTACTGATATGATGGAACATATAGTCACAGTAAGAATACTCACTAATTGAATGAGAAGAGGCCTGACCGTGGTGATGGAGATGATGAGGAATAGGCATTATCTCCTGAAAAATAATCATAAAATTCATAAAATAGTTTTTATAAACTATGATAAATGAAATTAAGAAACTTTACCAAAATAAAAAGGAAGAAAAGGGGGGATATAAAATTGAAAATCATAAGGAATAAATTTAATACTTATGATGAAGGTCAATCATATCGACTTTCTGAAGTGTGCTGACAATGGATTATCAATATTAGAATAATTTAATAGGCCGGGATCTTATGGTCTGAAGAACCTATTGTATAGTATATAACAGATGTCTGGAAAATAATTGGTCAAAACATTATGGATATCATAAAGAAAACAAAGATCATAGAAGAAGGCCTTGATATCAGTATTGAGAGTACTGCTAAAAAATTCATCCAAGTCAGAAAATGTTTTGACACATTCGAAGCAAGTAGTATTTAAATTGTTACTAAGAAGCATGAAACAAAAATAATGATATGCAATAGGAGGGGTGCAAGGACGTGTGCAAGACATTTTTAAGAAAGATTTTTATTTGAAAAATATACAAATATATATATATAATTTTTTTTTTTTTTTTTTAAAGTGCTAGCTTATTCTTGCACCAGTTCTGAAACTTTATTAGAGTCAAGATTGATCCTAGGAACAACTGGGATGAGTAATTACCCATACTATCTAAGAATTTACAGATCAATAAATAGTACAAGGGGCATCTATTTATGTCTTACCCAACCAGGATGGGGTAACTATGGACCATCTAGTATATAACTATTTCTTAATTCTAACTTAGCTAAGGTTTTTGGGAAGTCTTATCCTTCGAATTTAATGAGGCGCTTCTCCAAATTTTTACCTCAATACTCGGAAATGACACTTTCTAGAACCGTGATCCACTGAACGACTTGTTGCTATCCCCATGTTATTGTGAAAACTAACATATCAGGAACTCACCTAAGATACTCAGCACTACCAGTGTTGGGGATTTCTTATATGGAATCCTATTGACTCCTTTAGCACTTTAAATTTTTCCTGGGGCTTGTCATGTGTGGGACCTGTCTTGTTACTTAATTGGGCTTGGTTCTATGTAAAGGATGATGATCTTTCTATTGTTAGCCTTGATTGTCGGGACCTGTCTGGTATCATTCTATGAGTAATCGGGTCCTTCTTCTTTCTGTTTTTAGGAATGATCAGTTCTTTTACTTGGAACTTTTATACCACTTATTTTTGACCATGTTATGGAACCTTGTATGTGTCTTGTCTTGTTATGGCTGTGATAAGTGGATGGAGTCCTTCTTTGCATTCCTGTTAGGTACCTGAGGTCAGTTGTGTATGGAGGGCTCGTGTTACTCATTCTAGCCTTATATAGAACCTTGTATTGATTTGTCATTCTTACTATAGGTCTGATGAGCAAATGGGTTCTCCTTATTGCCTTATGGAGTACTTGATCATCATTATAGGGGGATGAGATCTTTGCATCACCTTGTGGCTTAATTTTTTACTTGGTCCTCATATGGTATTGAACTCTGGATCTTGTGATTGTGACCTGGAAGCACTACCACTGTGCTATCTATCCATAGATCTCATATATACATATGATTCAACTAATTTGATTTGAAAATAATGATATATTTAAAACATAAATATAATAGTTAAATAAATTTATAGTTATACACAAGCCTATCAGAATCTAAAAAATATAAAATCTCAAGAGCACTCTTCCATTTTATTATATCTTTTTTATATTGAAAGAGATATTCTTAATATATTTCAATAGATTCATCCTCAGTATTATCCTATTAATCATTAAATCCTCTGTCAGGTTTGGAGGAAGGATTGGTATTCTGTATAACTATTAGTCAAGTATTCTCATGGATATTTCACTCCAAATGCTAGGAAACTAATAGGTTAGGAAATTGCTGAATATTTTGAGTGGCCAAGAAACATACATCAATAGCTTGAGAAGAATAATCCAAGATAGATACAATTTCATTATAGTACTTATCATAAAACAAGTACATATAGCAGAAGCTAGGGATTTGAGGCTCAGTGAGATTTATAATCATTCTTTTAATATAATTGACATCATATATATTGCTCTAATCAAATGAAAGGTATTGAAAATTATCTAGAATCAGACTCAAGGAATCATCCGAAATTGGATTTTTAGAAACACTAGACTTTTTTGAGAATTTTAAGAATTTTTTAACAATAGACATTTTAATTAAGATTATGTAGATAAAGTCTACTTAATGTCTTCACCTGAATGATAATTAGACACTAAGCAGGCAATAATAAACAAATACTTTATTTAAATAGTGATAAATAATACAATATATGATATATTATGAAAAATAATAACTCCTTTCATGATAACAAATACCATATAACTCAAGAAATAGATTCTCATATAAAAGATTTCCAGGAGGATTCAGGAATAGATTCTCCACCATATTATATAAATGGATAAGAAAGAAATTGCGAGCCGAGTCTCGAAAGATTGAAATGGCCATTGACTAATCCATTATAAATTCTGGATAAACAGAGATGTATTCAATAAATCTGGAAACCTTGAGAAATAAGCCTAATTTATGGATCACTTGAGTATAAAACTTCTTTTTTACACAAAGAAAATATGAAAAATCTTTGATAGAAGAAGTGGTGACATGATACAATTGATAGTTACAATTGATACAAAGCCAATATAGAAGACTAAAGGGATAAATTGGATAAAATAAGAAAATAATTGAAAATATAAAAGTAACAAAAATAATGGAAAACAAAGTAGTAAATATAATAATTGATAACATTCTAAATAAATTTGTGCAAGAAAAGCCTATATAATATTCTCATCCAAAGGAATGATTAAATATTGAATAGGTGATTTAAGATAATATTCTAACCAATAATGGTATCTTTATGAAATAGTCTTAAAACACGAAATAATTCTGGAACAGAATAAAGATAGATATAATGCCTATTGCAATCAGAAGTTTGAAGGATTCTAATATAATTAATTGCGTAATCATTTCTGTTTAAATGTCCTATAATGGAATCAAAACATAAAGAGGCATTATAATCTAGAAACTAAGTATAAGGAAGAATCACAAAATAAAATCCTAAAAATTATCTAATAACTGAGGAGGAAGTAGAAAATGATAAAAGATCTGAAGTAACCATTGAATGAAATTTAGGTTTAACCATACTAAGATAGGAAAAACCCTGAGCCTTTGGAAATACATTGACATAAATAGTGAAATCATGGAAAGGTATATAATAATAAATGTGATAATAAGTAATGAAATATAATATTAAAATAAAAATAATTAAAGTAATGGTAATAAGGATTAAACAAAAAAGAAAAATCATTTTGAATTGAACTTACAAGAATAAAGCCTACTTAATACCTTCACTCTTTACAAAATAATTAGATATCAAGTAGGCATATTATACAAAATAAAATTTATTATATACTCGATGAATATGAATAAAGAAATAATAAGTTGAATAGACATTTTGAGAGTAGTTAGGATGAGACTCATTTTGAACAACAGAAGGATAAAAGGTTTCAAGACTTTCTCCAGTACTCTCAGGATATATAATAGAAACAAAATGAATCTTACAAAAAATGTAAGAATCTAAGAGTATGATTCGAGAAAAAAACAATAAATCGTATCCAGAAATATACTTATAAACTCAAGAAACAGAAGGATATGGTCCAAGGTCATGAGCAACCTTGAAATGATATTTGGAAATAATCAAATGATGATATGAATATCCAAAAGTATCAGGAGAAATAGCATAGTCAAGTATGGAATTATTAAGAAAGGAATAATTAGATAAAATAAAATACATAATAAAGAATAAGATAATTAAAGACAAAAAAATGCAATATGTATACATGAATAATAGTATAATTTTAGAAGAAGCCATCAAAAAATTCTTGTGGAAAAATTAATTTTCAATAATGAAATTTGAGAATATTCAAGTATGAATTAGAAGGATAGACTTCTAATCAATAATAATTATTTAAGAAGGAAATCGACTTGATAGGAAGAAAGGTTGTCATAAATTACAGATATTTATAATGAAAAGATAAAGATACAAAAAGCATGACATAAGACCACTTGTGATAGTCACAAGGAAAAAATAGTAGTACCATTGAAAACACAAAAGAAGATAATGTAATAGTGAACCAATTGATAAACTTTACAGAAAGTTAAACAGAAATCTTAGAATGAAAATGTTAAGAATCAATTAAATGAACAATATATGGAATTAATAAATCTTTATTTGAAAAAAATTAATAATACAATTCTGCTTGAAAGTCATAGGGAACCACTAAATATTAGAGAATAAAGATGAGATAATATCTTCATCAGATAAATTATTGTTGTTCAAATTATTAAAATTGAAATTAGGAATCGAATCTGAAACAACTTGTTAAAAATCTGAAGAAGAAGTAAGGGGAATAGTACTACTCATTTGAAATGAAAAAACTTGTGGTTGATAGAAGGAAGAAGAACTCCTAATCATCTGAAGCTGGAAATTTATGTATGGATATTCATAACAAAGTATAAAAACAGTGTCTAAAACATAAGTTTGAGACCTTTTGAGCTCTTGAAGCTCTGTAATTATTATTGAAAACTTGATATGGAAATATACTTTTTAGTAATATCAGTATCAGGATTACTAGAGCAAGAATGTTTAGGTGGAGGAGCCTGAGAAATGGCATCATCAGGATCAAGGAATTCTTCAAAAGAGGAAAAAAGATTAATAGTAGAATGTTTCTTTGAAGTGGCTTTTGATAAAGGATCATTTTTTAAAATTCTTCGAGAAACTACAAGTTTTTTGATAACTTTAGATGTAGAAGATTTTGAAGACAGTCTTGGAGGATCATTGGTAGGGGAAGACATGATGAGAATTTTGGTAAAACAGAAGGGTAACCATTCAGAACAATTTAAGCTTAATTATTGAGGGATCTATAGTCACAAACATCAATAAAATCACACAAAAATGACAATAAAATTTATATAATTAGTAGATCACAAATAAATAAATTAAATAACGAAGATAAATAAATAAATACTAAAAAGGAAATAATTAGATATTTAATTAAGTTATACATAAAACCATATGATCAAGTAATTCTACTAATCAAGTAGTATGAAAAATTATATCAGAAAATATGGTTAGATAATATCGAAGAGTGATGTGATGAAATGAATAAAAGTAGAAATTATAAGATTTTATTAATATATAAAAAGTGAATAACACTATTTTAGAAGGAACACAACATGATACAAATATTTAGAAAGAATAGAATAATTGAACATATCACTAAAAAAAAAAAAAAACTCTTTCTGCTGATTCTCTGATCACATATAAAAAAGATGTTCGCAAGAAGTTTTATACTTCTTTACTAATAAAGTCTTTATACTTTTATTAAAACAACTTGAAGCTTGTCTTCAGATATCCCTCCCACCCTATCTTACTTGTTTATAATCTCCTTTGAATAAAAACTTGAGCCTCTAGTGACCTGAAGAGACTCAAATAATACTTTCTCTACTAAAAGCAAGAAGGTTCGAGGAAGTAAAAGGACTAACAAGTGGAGTGTCACCTTACAGAGCTAGAAGTTACAAGAAATAGAGGTTTTGTTGATAGGGGAAGACTTATTATTCACCTTCTCACATATTGTCTTGTACCCTCTTAAAGTGTCTACTATTTTTCATAGTTTTCTTGAAGGATTTTGTCTATTTCAATTTGACCTTAAATTTCTGATAGCACAATGTTACCTGGCATCTGATTGGCTAACACAAAACACATCAGTAGTTAAATATAAACAAGCTCCTATTGGTCACCTCATGTGTTCTGATGACGTCATTGGTAATTGAAAGAGAAATCAAGGTTATGAACTCCTCCACTTCTCCAAATGAAGTTTAACTGAAGCAAAGAAATCATGAAGCCATTAGGATAGGCACTAAATTCCCTAAATGGTAAAAATGTGATTATTTGTTCAAGCCAAGGCCTTCAACTTCTTATAATCCCGGTCAGACAAAGTACATGAAGGAGGTTATTTCCTTATTCTAGTCAGGCTGTAAAACTGAAAAGCAGAGGAATGTAAAACACTGTCCTTCTCTAGGATTGAGAATATATTTTTCCAGACATTATATAATGATATCGCAATCAAGATAAACACCAGTAAAATTTCTTTAACTAGGCATAGCTGCTGGAAGATATCAGGAGTTACCCAACAAGACTGAAAAGTCACATAAGAACCTAGGGTCCAGCATTAGCTGTCTTCTTCTGTGTAGGTAGATATAAAATCAAGACTGAAAGAAAGGAAGTATTGAGCAAGATACTAGATCTGAGTAGGTGATAAGTATCTCAGATGATTACAAGAAAATAATTAAGAGCACAGATGGATAAGTTCCTCAGATGGTTAAATAGAAAAAGAATATTCTAGAAGGGTTGACTCCTAATAAGAAGAGGTTTTTTAGCTAAGATCCTTTGAAGGACATGGAGCACTTTATTTTTTCCTTTTTTTCTTTTTATTTTTATATAAGTGCATTTGTGCATTTTTAGATATGCCCCTTTCCTTTTATTTTTCCTTTTCCTTTTTATAGTTTCTCGAATTTAGTTCCTTGGAGAATAATAAGTAATGATAACTTGTTGGCAATGATAAGTAAGTTAGGAGAGTCTTTACCCAAAACTTAGTCCAGAGTAAAATATTGTTTCCAAGATTACACTTAGAGGCTGAAACTCTTTTGAGAATTGAAAGCCATTGATAAGTGTATCAGTACAAGCTTTTAGTTTAGCCATTATGCAATTGCCCTATGTATCTCTATCAGTTTTCATATGACTAATAAACACACAGTACTGGCCTGACTACAAGTTTAAAAAAAAAATAATAATAATTGAACATATCACTAGATATATGGTAATATCTTTGTACATATAAAGAAATATTGAAACAGAGATAATTTATGAAGAACTTAACAAGTAGAGATACGCGGGAAATGCAAATCTGATCAATAAACAATTAAGGAATAAATATTATGAAAAAATGATGGATATGTAAGTAATTGATTATAAAGAAACCCTGTGGACTCAAAAATCATGATGTAATCTATATAAGGAACCAATTACATGCAAAAAACACATATGACAGTACAAAAGATATAGTATAGAATTTGTTGCATGAAAACAGATAAATAATAATGAAAGGAATGTTTGGATTAGGTAGTGGTGTTTGAGAGATTGTGAGATATATTGCTTGAACACATTTAATCATTGTAACCATGGAATGATAATAAATAAAAAGATTGAGTTATATGATTACTGAAAATATCAAACAAGGGAATTTCCAAAAATGATCCAAAAGGAAAACTGGAATAGTTCATTAATTAATCAAAAAGATTTCGAACAAATAAGTTGAGAAAAATGGATACACTATTTAATAAACCACTAATCAATTATGATTATACCAGAAGGCAGAAAACCTGAGATTACTTCAGAAAATGTAGTCTTAAGAGAACTCGGACTACATTCTGAAAAGATGATTTTAAATCAGAAATACGACTTTCTAAATAAATAATTGAGTCTTAAAGAGACAAAGCATGTTTGAATAACTGAAAAACAAGCCAATAATTTGAACATGAATAACAATAACATAAATAAGTATATGTCGAGTGAACTCTATGAAGGCTTGTACAAATAGTATTTTGATCCAGAGAAGCCTGATATGTATTCATAATATTATTTAAAGTATTAATATCACATTCAAGAATATTCCTGAAATTATTAGTGATACGATTAAAGTAGTGGGAGGCATCATAAAGAAAGAAAAAGTTTGAATTTGAAATGATGATAAATGATTACAAATGATAATAAATTTATAAACAAAAGGTAAACAAATTAAATCAATAAAATCAAAGAATGCATAAATATATGACTCCCTAAAAAATGCATAAAAAGACTAAAATTTTAATCACTGAAAAGATCAAGACAAAAAATATATTTGAATAAAATAGTAGAAAAGAATTACCTTTCAACTGATGAATGGATCAAGATTATATCACAGTAAATGAATAGAAATCTTGAACACAACTTGGCTATTTAGAAGAAGACACGAGATATATTCAATTTGAAGAATTCATCAATACTAAGGACTTCACCATAAATCCAAAAGAAAATGAAAGAGAGATGGGAGAAATTACGGACATTAAACAAGAGAAAGTTATAAGCGAAGGCTCAGGAAATAGAAATATTAAAAAGAAATTGAAGAATACTGAAAAATCCACCTCATGAAGGAATCATGGCCAAAATAAATTTAATTGAAGAAGATGGGAAGGAAATGGCAACAATAAAGGAAATAGTAGAAGAATAACACCAGAACAGCCAGATTGAAAAAACAAGGAAAGAAAAAACTTTGATTTGGATAGAGGTGACCAATCAAAAAATGGATCAGATGACAATGTAACAGTTGTTGCAACAAAAATTGTCTCAAAAATAGTGAATGTCATATAAGAAATCAATTCAACACCAAAAATGAGAGATACACAGAAACTTATAGTGACGCTTCAGAGATTCAGGAATGATCTTATTGAGTTTCAAAGAAAGTAGTCCTAATATAGAAGAAGATAAATATTATTTTTGCTATAGAGAAGAAAATGTACAAAAAAATTGTAAAGGATATCGGGAATGGAAAAAAGGATTAAATGAACTCTTATACAAAAAAAAAAAGTGAGAGATTGATTGAGTGAAAAAACCTATAAATACAAAATATACCCAAATGATTAGGAAAAACCTGAAATATGTTGGTTGCAGAAAGGAATTGATGAAGAATAAAGATATACCAAAGCAAATTGCCTGATAATGAGAAATGAAAGGTAATTATTCAAAGTAAGTATTGTAATACTGGTACAAAATACTGGACTACAGGATATAGGTTAGAGGATCACCATACACATACACTTTGCAGATGGTGTAATATATCAGTAATAGAATAGAATAGATTTGTGGATAAATATATCTGTATTAAAGGACATAATAAAATGGTTATAAAACAAATTGCAGAATTACATTAAGCTAAAGACTAATATGAATTAGAAGAGAATTGGGATCAAGAAATGAAACAGTTAGAAGGGTTGATTATTGAACAAGCAATAGAAGTACTATCAAACCCACCAAAAACATTGAACATACCTATGGAAAAAATCACTCGAGGAGAGTATAAGGAAACATATGGGATAACTAAAATTTTGACAAGGGAAATATCAGATATAGTTAGATTACTACAAATTAACAAATAAATATATAGAAAGGTCCAAGAAAATAAAGGAATCGATGAAGAAACAATATGCTGAGAATTAGAGGAATTAAAGATATTCAAAGAACAAGATTAGGAAAATGGAGAAACTACAGGAATTATGATTCAAGTGTCTTAGTCTAAAAGCAATGGAAACAAACTGAAAGACATTAATAAAAATAACATGACGGAAACACTTGAAATCCTGAAACTAATCATTACACAACATAATATTGTAGCACAAATAGAAGAGGAATATCCGAAAACGAGACTTGTTGAACTAGGTCATAAAAATATTGAAAGTTTGTGTAAAAGAGTTTATAAATTAGAAATAATAATAATGATTTAAGGAACAAAAATAGTGAAAGTGGAGGCAAATAATTTGTTGTTAATTAATAAAAATAAGAGGGTTATGGAATTCTTTAATGAGAAAAGAGAAGAAAATGATCGAATATTCAAAATATTGATACACCAATCAGAAGAAATTAAGGAAAAGGAAAAAGAGATTTAAAAGCTAAATGAGCAAAGTAAAAAACTTTATAAAATTATTGCAAAAATGACAAACAACAAGATTAGGGAATTTATCGAAAATAATAAAACCTTGAAAGAAAAGATTTCTGATTTCAAAAAAAATGATACACCCGAGCAAGGGAATAAAAAGTGGATGAAATTTGAACAAAAAACCAGCATAGAAAGATACAGAATATTCTAGAACTTAATTAGAAAGTTATTAACCATAGGAAGGGAATTGTATTATATAATGATGGAAGTATTTAGATTGAAAGAGAAAATTGAATCAAAAAATGGTATAATTGTGGAACTCCAACAAAGGGTGATTAATATGAATGAAATAATAGAGGATTCTGAAAGAACGGTAATTGAAGAAATGGTTATGAAAGGAACCGTAGAAATGAGTGAAACTATATAATATATTAAAATAAATAACTAGTATAAATACCTCCAATATTTATTCAACAGTTTAAGAATAAATAACATAAAAATATTTTAACACATTTGATACCTGTATAACTTATTTAAAATATATATTAATAAAAGATTATATTTTAATCACATACTGTTATGAAAATTAATGGCAATAATAAGAGGATATAGAGTTGATGAAAAGGGAAAAACTACTTATAAAAGGAAAAAAAATCCCAATAACAGAAGATAAGAGAGTGACAAAGAATCAGGTAACCAAGAAGGGCCAAATAGATCTAGAAGTACTAGGGGAAACTCTAGAGACTGAGGGAATAGAAAAAATTGAGAACAAATCAGATATATAAGGGAGAAGTATGTGTTAGATAAGAATATATACCCAGAAATTAACTAGAGGTGTAAATACTACTGAGAAACAGTCGAAGCAGATTGAGGACACCTAGAAGAAGTCAAAGCAGGGATAAAAGTTCTAGTAAGGATAAATCAGAATCGGGAACCAATGAAGAATCTAAATCAAACAGCAGCATCAATAAGAAAGATATTGTTAAGATATATAATCTGAACATGCTTAATACATCATTAATATTAATTGGCAAGATAAATTATTGTTATGATATACCAATATATTTCAGCTCCGAACAAGACTATAATATAATTTCAACTGAAGAAACAGTATCTATAATGAGTCTGGATATAATTCCAATGACAAGGTTGCAGATATTTGAATTAAATGAAATATGGAAAATTTTTATGTCACACACAAGAAAGGTAAAAAACCTACAGGAACAAATCAGAATTAAATTTGATAATGTTACATTAAAAATAAATACATTATACATTATAGATCAAGATAATAGACAGTTTAATTTGAAATATATATATTACATAATAATTAGAAATATATATTAATAGATATGAGAACAATTGTTAATTTTAAAAGAGGAAACATCTATCCAGATAACCCTAGCTATCAGAAAAATATCAAACCTAGAAACATAAAGTTAATAGCATACTCACACACTGATTATTTGACAGAATTTGACATCTCAATATTGGATTATAATAACAGTGATAAAGAATCTGAAGAAAAATTATTCAAAATAAGAGTGAAATTTAAAAATATAAATGGCATTAAGAAAATTAGTGCATTAGTAGATACAGGATCAATGGTTGATGTAATATCAGAAAAAAACTGTTAAAGAAGCAGGATTGAAATTTGAAAAGGCAAATAAACAATGTGTGCCAAGTAAAAAGAGAGCCTATGTAACAATCATAGGAGAAGTCATGATACTAGTAAAATTAGAAAAAGAACAGTATGAAATAGATATTATGTTCAAAATAATAAAAGAATTGTCCCAATAAATAATAATTGGATTATCTATAATAGTAAAAGAGAAATTTATAATAAATATTGAAGATTAGATAATAAATTGTGGAAAAAATAATAGTATCATTACAATGGAATCTAATTTATATATTAATAAATTGCATGAAAAGAAGATTTCAAGAATTGGAATTTGTGTTACAAAAGAAGAAAAATTCGAGAAAAGACAAGACATAGAACAAGTATTCTTAAAAGAATATGGTTATAAAAAAGATGATAAGAGGAATATAATTAAAAAGAAAATTATAACAGGAGAACTAAAGATGAGTCTCTAAAGGGGGAGACAAGAACAAAAGTAAAATGTCCCTTACTAGGAAACATTAAAATTTTTAAATTAATAACTATAAAAAAACTACCCAAAATTGTTTTCTATTATTTAAATTATTGATTTATAGCATTTCCTGATTTTTGTCCTTATTAAAGTAAAGAGCTATGAATTTTATTTCTCAAAAAGGAATATAAGTGATCTGCAAAATTTTATATACTAAATACTTTAGGGGCCTATCATTAAAAAAAACATAGTTCAGGTAAAGACTTTTATGTACATGTATCAATGAACTTAACAATATCCAATATAAATATAGAAAATAAATTTAAAGAATTAATGGAAGAAATCTCAGAAGCAGTCAGAATGAAGGCAAAAAGAATAGTAATATACTGTGGATCACAAAGTACAAAGGCAAACCCAAATATACAACCATTGTCAAGATTCAGAAGAAATCTAATAAACTTAGTACAAGAAGTGAAAGATAGAAGATTGTCAGGAAAAATAAAGATATTATTATAAAACTCAGCAAATATAGGATATTTTGAAACAAGAATAAAAAAACTTTATGATTGATATGCAACCAGTGAAAATAATATTTACATATATATTAATACTGAACATTACTATGCAAGGAGAAATAATATACTGCAAATCATAAAAGAAATTAAATTCTATAAAAATAAAATTAAATTAATACATCTAAATGAAATACCACAGATGTAAAAGTTGGAGATAGAATAGATAAACATACTAGTATTTTTAACAGTAGATTATCTAATATAGTCACAAAAAAATAATGAAAACAGGAATAGATATAATATTGGAAGGACCAAAAGAAGATAATGAAAAAGAAATAAAACATAGAAAATTAATGACCAATGAAATTAATATTTTTGGAAATCTTAAAAAATGGTAGAAAGGAATACTTGACTATGACAGTTATGAGATCAGTAAAGAAGGACAAATGGTAATAGACCTAGTAGATAACTATGCAAAAAAGAAATATTTTAAACAACAATATATTAATGCCCAAGAAAAATTGAAAACTGAATTATAAAATAAATTTGGAACAGAAGTAAGGGAAATGAAAAAATATTTAGATAAAGTTATAGAAATAGATAAAGATCCTGTGAGAGTAGTAGCAGCAGAACATTGGAAAAAACAGATTACAGAAAAAGAAATACAAGGGAAAATTGAAAGACAAATACCAGAACAGCAATATCAAGAACTCATCAAAATACAAAAACAAGTTGAATTTGAAGAAAAAGAATAAGAGGAATTTGAATTTGAAAAATTTAAACCACCTGAACAATATATTAAAAGACAACCTAAGAAGCTATATAAAAAAACAATAATTGTAGCAATAGCTTATGATAATAATAGAGTATATATAAAGAAATATGGGGATCTTGGAATAGTTACAGGATAGAAAAAATTAATGAAAAAAAAGAAGAAAAACAGACAATAAAAGAAATAATTGGAACAAAATACAGAACAACTAAAATATATAAAAATAAATTTATTGGAACTAATGAAATAGAGACAGATATAATAAAATTCTACTTGGTAAAAATCAAGAGAAATAACAAAATCCCTAAGAAATATAAGAAAGTAGATTTTAAGATTTTTAAAGACTTACTATTAAAAAATCACACAATGAAGTTTGGAAAAAATTATGAAGAAATATGTGATAAATATAAAGAAAAGGGACAAAAAATTATGAAAAAACTGAGTAAGAATATATCGAAAAAAATTATTAAAATTATTGAGATAAATGTATTACAAAAAGTATCACAAAAATTAGAAATTGAAAAAGAATGAAAATTAATAGAAGAATACAAATAGTATATTAAATATAAAATAGAAAGAGATAAAGAGAATATAGAAATAAATTTTATTGAGAAAGAGCTTGGAGCAGTTGCTAAAGAAAAAGGTTGAAATAAAACAAAAATATATAAAATAAATGATGCCACTAAAAAAAATTCAAGAAAAATTAATTAATGAAAAAACCCCAAAGAAAATCAGTAATAAATAATCAAAAGAACTTTTAAGAGAAAAGACAAATCAGAAATTATCAGATATTATAAAATCATTAAATATACTAGAAACATATAAAAAATTGATAATAAAATATAGAAATTATTTTGGACAAACAATAGCAGAAGTAGGTAAGATAAGAAAAACATATTTTATAATAGAATTAAAAAAAGGGGCTGAACCATATTATACACAACCATTTCAGAAAAGTGCTAAAGCAACTGAAGAAATAAGAAAACAGACAAAAGAATTGTTATCACAAAGTATTATAGAAGAAGTAAAACATTCAGAATGGTAAGCAATATGTACAGCAGTACCTAAGAAAATAGATAAGATCACAGATATAAGTGAATTAAGAATTGTACAAGACTATAGAGAATTGAATAATCGAACAAAGATAGAACAAATGTTATTCCCCAAAATTAAGGACACATATGTCAAAATGTTAAAATTTAAATACTTTATAGCTTTAGATTGCTTATAAGGATATTATCATATAGAAGTATCAGAAAAATATAGACATTATTTAGCATATGGAGTACTGGATATAGGAACATATCAATCGAAAAGAATGTTCTTTGGATTGAAAAATATATCAACGTACTATCAAAAAATCATATAAAGAATAATTAATAAACCATTATTATAAGAATGGGCTATAATGTATATTGATAATATTATAATCAAAACAAGTACAAAGGAAGAATTATTAGAAAGAACTAAAGAAGTCATGATATTACTTGGGGAAGTCAGATTAAAACTAAAATTATCGAAGTGTGAATTCGAACAAGAAGAAGTTGAATTCTTGGGATGAAGAATCATATACAAAAAATGAAAAGTTTTAGAAAAATGGGTAAAGATGATATATGATTGGAAATATGGAGAAAATATAGAAAAATTTTTGGAAATTTTAATATATATAAGACAATTTTTATCTATAGTATAAGAATTGTTAGCACCTATATATAAAGATAGGTCTCTAAAGTCTAATATTATGTCCTATAACTGAAAGTTTAATAACTGAAAATGATTTATGTTCCCTTCAGACCTTAGGTTAGAGAACATAATTATATAACTGAAAAAAATTTATGTCCCCTCTAAACTTTAGGTTAGAGGACATAATTATATAATCGAAAGTCAAATTTTTATAATCGATGGTCAATTTATTACTGATCGGTAATTTTTTATAACTGAAGGTCAATTTTTTATAATCGAAAATCAATTTTATAACCAAAAGTCAATTTGATATATGAAAATAAGGATATAAGTAATTTGATAACTGAAAGTAAGGACATAAGTAATTTAATAATTGAAAGTAAGGACATAAGTAATTTAATAACTGAAGGTAAGGACATAATATACAAATTTTGATCAAAAGATCTACTTCAAAAAATTCCTGATTAATTATTATATA
>CAJVPT010001379.1:0-21744 GCA_910592055.1 Acaulospora colombiana | reverse complement strand
TCGAATCATCAAAGAAGGTTCCACACCCAAAGAATGGAGCAAAGGAGCCATATATCCTATTCCTAAGCCAAAAGACTGACAGAATAACCTTGATATAACAAGACCAATCACATTACTGGATGCAGGAAGAAAAATCTTTATCAAGATTTTAATGGATAGAATTGTCTCATGTCTAACAAAGAACAAGATCCTATCAGAACTAAATTGGGCCACACTGCCAGGATGCAATACACAGGAACCTATCCATATAATAAACAACATTATCAAGCATGCTAAAGAAACAAAAAACAAGCATGGATTCTCAGTCAAGATATGTCAAAAGCATATGATTCAGTGAACCTAGAGATGTTAACCAAGGCCTTAGAATGAATAAAAATCCCCACACAAATAATCAATATCCTACGCAACATTTTCAATCAAAGACATAATATAGTTCTCACATATCATGGGCCAACAGAGGAATATGAGGTCAACGATAGTATAGATCAAGGAGATACAATCTCCCCACTTTTATGAAGGATCTTTTATGACACATTAATCACAACAATCGAAAAAAACTTTACTGGCTATACAATAACAACCAAAGTCTGCAAGGACTTTAAACTAGAATGGGAAAATAAGAAAGTAAATATCGCTGTCAATGCTTATATGGATGATACCACATGGATTACAAATAACAGAGAAGAGCTACAACAAATCATCAAAAAAGCAGAAGAGTTCTACAAAATAAATAATATAAAAATCAATCCACAGAAGTCTCAGCCACTAATCATCAATGGAAAAGATGATGACTTCACACAAGGTATAGAAATAGATGAACAAACCATCAAGGGTTACCCACAAGGAATACCAGTAAGAATCCTGGGAGTCTGGTATGACAGTTCAGGGAAAAAAGACTATCAAAAAACTCTAATTCAACAAAAGTTCAGGAAGACCAAGGAACTCATAGGAATAAAGCAACTAACTGACAAACAGATGCAGTATGTAATTAATAATATCCTAATTCCCAGTGCAGAGTATCTATGTAATAATATGATACTCCCAGAAAAAACATGTAACCTCTTCATGAGCAGTATTACAGCAATTTTCAAACACAAGCTAGGCCTTGCCAGGACAACTCCAAACAACATCCTTTTCAACAAATTCGAATACAATCTAATATACCTCTGGGACAGACAACTCCTTCTACATATCACGAATTGGATAAACTGAATCAACAAAACAATATAGTTGGTGAAATAGCAAGAAACAGACTTCAAACATTACAGAATGAATTCTGGTCCACCAAACTCGTGCTAAACAAAATGGAACAACTATGGAAACACATGGAAAAAAATTTAACTCATGACACTGTCTGGTTTATGAGAAGACACGGTTTCACATTTGAGCTTAGCAATGAAAACAATAGCATTATGCTCATCCAGGAATTAGACACTCCCATAGAAGAGATCATGAGTAAACACTTCTATTCAAATCACCGACACCATCTCCACAAATACAATATACTTTTTGTTGGACAACTTTTAAATACAGATAGTACAAAAATATTAAAATAGTACCAAATCATAAGAATTGAAAGGAAAACACTCCCAGGTCCAACCCCAAGATGGTTCCTTACATTGAGCAACAAAATTAAAGGAATGCTAGAAGCGAATAATATCCCAACACGACAAATAATAATCAATACCTTCAAACAAGGAATTCACACAACATTCCAAAACACAACCAAATCTCACTGGATTTACACACAGAAAGAGGGAGAACCTACAATTAGAAAGAAACAAAAAAGAATAGATCAAGACATAACGAGGTATAGACACTATACCCAAGCTCCAGGGAATTCCCCACTGGAAGCATGCCAGGGTTGCAGGCTTAATGTCCTAGATACTAATAGAGGGGAATGCAGCTTCACTGAAACTCGACAACACTTAATTACCATACCTGTCTAGAAAAGTTCAACTTCTACAAGAGAAAACAACACTAATACGAGGAGTGCAAGTGGAGAAACAGAATATCTCCAAACTCTCTCGCCATAACCTTTGCTGAATACACACAGACATTGGAATTACTCACACAAAACAAGAACATAATAGTTAGCATACCAGCTGAAACACAAACAAGAAACAAAAAGAAAGACAAAATTCTCAACTGCTCACAGGAAAATACAGAAAGGATTGAGAAAATCAAAGAAAAAATCAAGAATTTTGCTATTTTTGACATCTACATAGATAGATCTCTCACAAACTCAAAGGGGAAATACTATATGGGCCTGGGCTGGATTATCATCACCCCAGACTTAGAGAAACACACCTTACAAGGATAGATCAAATGACACCCCTCATCTACCAGAGCAGAGATAGCAGCCATTGCAACTGCTTTAAGTACATTACCAGATCACAGTACAGCAAACATCTATACAGACAGTCAAGCAGCAATAAATGGAATAGAAAAAACCCAGAAGGAAGACAAAAGCAAGATCATGAAAAAAAAAAAAATTCAAATCTTCTACTTCAGATTAAAACCTTATGCCAGCAAAGAAATATCAAACTAGTACTACACAAGGTTAAAGGCCACTCTAGAATCAAAAATAATGAAATAGCAGATCAACTGGCACAGATAGATGCATGGAAAGGTATGAAATAACTAGAATCAATGATCCAGAGATAGGCATAGCACTACAATGGAACAACCACTTTACCGAATTCCCCACGAAAACAATTACATAGAAGCTCACAAACACCATCCACCCGGCAAAATGGCACCTTTTGAATAGGACCAGATGCAACTTTAGTGAACTAATAATCAAAGAAATCAATTGGCAAAAAACAACAGCACACTTACAACTCACGAAGATGAGTAACTACCATACAGATAGGGAAGACCAAAAACAAAGAAAGTTCTGTCTTAGCCTATGAATGATGAACTACCAACCAAGAGAAAGCTATATGCAAGACTCCCATCAGTCTACAAAAATAACAAATGCAACAAATGTGGAGAACCAGAAACCAGTACACACCCCTTTCTTTGTCAACAACTCAGAGCAGAAACAGAAAAGACCTTAAAGGATATAACTATAACCTGCATGGAAAACCACAGGGAAGAAAGAATTTCAACAATTTACCACCTACTTCTTAAACAAGAACAACCTGAAATACAAGAAATACTTGATAGCAAACATTAGGAGGGTTTTCTTCAAAGGACTCATACATAGTCTCAAGACAGCCATTCCAGATAGAATTGAAAGGAAAACCTGTATAACAGAAATCTGGCTGGAAACAATTAAATATCTATACCAAACATAGCAAAGATGATGTGAATCCTTCCAGGAGTGGAAAGCTAGGGAGGGAATCACTAGACAAAAAGAAAAAGCAGCAAAATATGAGACAAGAAAAGAAGATCCCACTTTCACAGCAAGGGAAAAACACTTAAACGACCAATTCATACACCTGGTCAATGAGTTCATAAATCAATGGATTACAAATCTTATAGACAACTTTTACATATTTGAAATTTCTTTTAGCACTAGTTCAGCCTTGGCAGGTTAGCTCCCCATCTTGGAGGTGGCAACAAGCTGCAAGGTGAGTACCTCAATACAGAGGAATTCTATTGAGTTTTATTTGGTAGTAAACAGGTAGTACATCTTAGAATAGTTTCTATGTATTGATACTATATAATTATAAATAAAGCAAGGCTGAGCCAGCGTTTTAAAAAAATAAAAAAATTAAAAAAATTATTATCAGTTGTAAATTATGAGGGTTAACTTTGATGTCATTAATGTGAAAGAATTGTTCAGTAGTATTAATATTACACTATAATTCTACTTTGTTGCTTGTGATTCATATAGTATTATCTATATATATATTAGCTACAATGTTTGCATATGTAAATGACCAGCCTTGATCCAAGGATTTGTCAGACTTTATTATTAACCAATATCCTTTATATTTGTCATTGATCATTCTGAGAAGTGGGTTGTAGAAAATTTACTATAGTAGAGATAATATTATATTACCTTGATCTATACTGTCTTTTACTAGATAGGGGGCTAATGGGCCATGATATATAAGTGCTATGTTCTTCCTATCCTGGAAGATGTAGTTTAGGGTCTTATTAATTTATCTAGAATTTTGATTCTATATAACACTTTTTTTAGTATTTCAATATTAACAAAATAATAAGCCTTGAACATATCCTGACTTAAAATCCATGTTTCTTTGTTTGTCTCTTTGATATATTCGATTATATTACTTATATGCATTGGGTCTTATGGGGTATTCCCTGATAGGGCTGCCCAGTTTAATTCAGATAGAATTTGATGATCTTTGAAGACTTTGGCTAATCAGTCAGTTAGGATCTTAGTGAAGATTTTTCTTCTTGCATCTAGTATATTATTGATCTTATTATATCAAGATTATTTTTTCAATCTTTGGATTTGGGTATCAGATACTGTATATAGTTCATTTACTCTATTCCCTAGGAGTTGTGCCTTCTTGGATGATTTTATTGACAATTCCTTTTAATTCTTTTGAAGTGTTTTTTTTTTTGATACTTATATATATAATAGAGAATCTGATTTCTATCTGATACTTATTTGTTGCTACGGTTTTTAATTGTTGTCATTAATTCTTCTGTTATTATTTTTTAGAGTACACTTGAGTATTAGCTTGCTTTGATTAAGGACCTGACTTCATATTCTTGTTGCCATTGTGGATAGTGCTTTAGTAGTAATGTGTTTCTAGTTAGAGTCCATTAAAAAAATGTTGTCTGACTATTTCTTTGATCTTGTCTGGTTCTGTTATAATTTGAACGTCCTCTTCTTTTTTGATAATCTTGTTTAAGTGAATGTGACATATAGATCTATCTAAGATGCTATTGATAATAGCTTTTTTATTACTTTATAAGAAGATTTGATGACTTATTATCCTTTGGATTATGGCTTTTGATTTTTTTTCTTTGTAATGTTTTTGCAATGGTCCTATATATATGAATGTATAACTTCAGTATCTTAATCCACTTTGAATAATATCCATTTTTTGAATCTTTTTTGACTAGCTGTAGCTCTACTGTAATAGTAGGAAAGTGGTTCTGAATATATTTTGATATGTTATTCTCTGGTTATGTATTATTGCCTTAATTTATAACTAGTTAAAGAAGTAGAATATCAGGTTCATTTTTAATTCTTTGAGAATATTTTCTTTCATGTGCACATTTATTTTGAATATGTTTCTTTACTGCTTGTATAAGAAGAGAGTTAAAGTGTTCCATCTTTTATTTATTAAATCTGGACTTAGATATGCTTTGTCTAGTTTTATTTCTATTATCTGTATGAATTCCTCCATTGTTTGTCTTCTATTAGAGTCTAGTTATATCTATAATTTGGGTTGTGGATGAATATGAGTTTTAGAGTATCTAGCTTCCATACTTTCAGTTCTGTAATTGTTGGTTTGTAGTCATTCTTGATGAGGGATTAAGCATATTACTGATACTTGCTTTGTGTAATTGCCAAGTTGTCTTAGGTTGATTCAGATCTGGTCGAGTTTACTGCCAATTTCTTGTCCATATCAGGTATATTCCTTTTGTGTAGGGTTATATATGTAATATATGTCTTCAAAACTATTATATATGAGAATCTCAATCTACTTTCCAGATGAATTGTAGTTTGTTATTAGTTTTTTGTTATTGAATTTGTTTATGCTAAGGTTGGGTGTACCATTTATGTCTTCTATTACTATAATGTACTAGTCCTATGATATTGCTTCATTAATCCATTGTTTAAGTGTACTTGTGGTTTATGCCTATTTTTTTGATATGTCTTGAGTTGAGAAATATTAATTATTCTGAGTTTTTTTTTTTGGAATAAAGTCAGGTTTGTAGCTATTAATCTCCTATTGAAAGTTTTGTAACTATAGATGTATCATGTAATGTCTCTTTTAATCATCATATTTAGGCCATGACCAAGAGTCTGGGCTTCTTTATGAAATTAGATTATTTGAAAGTCTAGGCGTTTTCAGTGTTTTAAATATTAATGTGATCTATTGGTTTTAGTTATTATAATAATATTCTATTGTTTCTTATTGCACCTGTTGAACCATATATTCCTCTTTATGTATTTACTAGTCCTTGAATATTTACAGCTGTAAGCTTCCATATTGATTGATGTATGTTGGTTATATTTGTTGCAAGTTGATTGGTATCCATATTGTTGATACTATTTGTATCATTGTTATTTATTGGTGGAATTATGTTTGGTACCTGAATTGTTTAAAGTAAAGACATTTGTTGTTATTGAGTTTTGTTTGATAGTTGTTGTTATTATGTGATTAATATATTTTGTGAGCTTTCTATTAATTATTTGTGAGGAAATTGGTTTCATTTGGGATGAGTTCTGAGATTGCATTTAGTGCTAATTCATGTTTTTGTCCATCCTGCTTATCGATTTATGGATTTGTTGTTTTTGTTGTTGAATTTGGAAATTGGTATTTTTATTTTGCTGGAGTTTGTTACTTGTTTTCTATTGTGATATATGTCTCCATTTAATTTTCTGTTTCCATCTCATCAAGAATGTTATCTTCTGTGTACTCTAAGTTGTAGACTTTTTCGTTCAAGTCAATAATGTTTTTTTTTATTTCTTCAATTTCCTGCTTGATTTTTTTCAAAATTTGGAAAATATTGGCAAGTGTTGATTGATTGCTTTCCTGCTTTCTATTTATATGTTGCTGTTGACCTTGTCATGTTACTGCTACATATGAATCTGATCTTTTTTATTTATTAGGAAATGTTTTCATTTGACTTCTGATAATTGAGATATGGTCTGATTTGAACTTATTATATAGTTTTCCAAATTTTCCTATCTGTTTATTATTGTATTGTTTTCATTGCATGCATCTCTCTTTGATGGGGCAGCTGGTTACTAAGTATTCATAACTATTACAGACTGAGCATAATTTGATTTCTATTGATTTCCATGTGATGATAGTTTCGCCTAGTTAGTAATTCTGTTTAATTGCTTCTTTTATATCTTTTTGTTAGTTGAAACTGAGAACTACAAATCATTTTCTTTAGTATAACATTCTTCTTGAAATATAACAAATTTTTGTTTTGACTTGTTCATAGATAAGGTGGAGATCAAAGACAGTGGTATTAGGTGATAGATTTGTTAGTTTGATTACAATTTGACCATATTCTTTTATTTGTTTCATATTTTATTATATGTCAAAAACTCTGATCGAGTTTGATCTGAAGGGAATGCTCCATTTATTGATCAGTACTTCTTTGTTTTCTTTATTTGTATATGTAATAGTTGCAATTTGCCACATTTGTTGAATTAACACTGCAATATTGTTGATTGCCCCATATTTAGCAAAAGACTGTTGCACCTCAATGAACTTTGTATTCAAGGGAATATTTTATACTCTGATATTTATTTTCTTTTTTAGTATCAGATTCATGTATTCTATGATTTCTATATATTGATTGTTTATGTCTGGCAAGATTGTATTGCATGCTTCAATTACTATTTGTTTGTTACTAAGAATAGTATTGATATGTTCTTGATTATTATTTCCCTCGCTACAGATGGTAAGAAGTCCTTCCAATAAATTGAGAGCCTTTATAAGATGGATTATTTTTTGTGTTATTGTTCTGCCAGGAAGTTTTGATACTAGAATATTTATCTTGACCCTTTCTCTTCTATATATTTGTTCCCTATCAAAGGTAGAGCATGGTCTTAATCTTATTATCTGACTATATTCTTTTTGCTTGCCTTTATAGTTTTCTCTTTTTTCTAGTAAGGTTGCCAACTGTATTTTATATTCCTTTTTTTTTATATCAATATCTGAGTCAAAAACCTGGTTTTTAATATTCTAGTTCATGTAGGATATGGCTTGGATTCAATCTTCATTATTTGGGAAATTGGTAATATTCTCTTTGACTCTTCATTCTAGTTGAAGGATTCTAGTGTGTTGTGTACTGTCTTATAACTAATCAGTGTAGTTAATATATTGTTGGCAGTTTATATACTTGTGCTAGGAATTTTGGAGATCATAGAATACTTGTTTGTTTTAGTTTGGGGTTTTGTTTTTAGTGGTTTCTTTTGCAGGCTTCAGGTTTGTTTCTTTGTATAACTTGCTTGTGACATCTCTTGCCAGAGTGTTTTATTGTAATTGGGCTTCCACTAGACTGTTCTGTTTTGAAGTTCCCTTTGGGAGGACATCTCTCCATTTATTTTTTTTTCTTTTCAAAATTACTATAAAAAATTTTTTTAATAAAAAAGGATTTGTGAAAAAGAGTTTGTATTAAAGATAACTATATTACAACTACTAATTAATATTTGAATAATTTTAAATATATATCTCAAAAAAAAAATTCTTTCCTAAAAATTTCTTTTTTTGGCAAAAACATAAAAATGAACTCTATCTCCATTACCAAGTAGCAACTGGCTCAAGATGCTTCCATGAAGAAGCTAAGAAGCCTTGCAAGGCAAACCACATCAGAATACAACATCGACAGAATCAGCAGAAATAACAGAAAAATCCTGAAACTCAAAGCAACAACTCCTTTCTTGCAGCTCAGACACACACCACTAGGAACTAGAATGGCTAACTAGAAGAAATCATCGAACAAAGGAAAAGAGAAGGAGGACAGAAACCAAGTAAACAGGATGGATATTGAACCAAATAGGCAAGAGACAGAGAAAGAGAATGAAACCAGTCTCAGAATCAGCAAAACACCTTTACTAGACACAGTGAATACCATCGAGGATGAAGCAACCCTAAATACCACAGACAAAGAAAGCATCCCAAATATCACCAAACAGACTGGATACAACTATAAAAGTCAGGAAAATGAACAGGGAACCTCTACCATCTCCCAGAAATATCAAGGATATCAAGAGACTCTTAGGCTAGGAAAAGCCTTCATCAACCCAGACCTAGTTCCTGGACAAACAGCCAGAAAAAAAATGGAATTCATCAGACAGAAAATGGCACACCTACCCTCCCTGAAATATGTGAGGTATGAATACCCAATCGAAAAACCACAGATCGCTACCATCTTTAGCAATTAAGAGGAAGCACACATGGCATACGAAATAAAACTTACAGAGAATGAAAACATCAAATTCAGGAAGATCACCCCTCTTGGATCTCAAGAGAGCAACTTTCGCATGATCAGAGTATGGGACATTCCCCTACACTTCATTAAAACAGACCTAGTAAAATTCTTCAATGAACAAATAAACATAGACTACATTACCCTACAGAAAGCTGGATCATTTCAAATGGCAAACATCACCTTTTTCGATACCTCTAACTATGTAGAGATCAGTCAGGAATGGTCACTTACCCAAGGATACTATTCATGTAGGATATTCCCATTCTATAAAACTCATGAAATCAAAGAAAAAAGAGAATGCTACAGTGCTACCTTTACCCAACTACCACCTGACATAACAGCATCTAACTTGACAGTGATCACCACAAGCACAAGAGTGAAATCGGTATACATACCTTAGGACAACAACAATTAGACTAAAAGGTTTGCTGTCTTCACCTTTCAGTCTAGAGAAGATTTTCAGACAGCTAAATCATCAGCCCTCCTAATAGGAGAAACACAAACATAATGGGTTCAACGAGAGATCCCCTTATATTGCATTTGTGGCTTACCGGAACATAACATGTACTTATGCCCAGACAAACCAGAGATACTCCCACTGAAACAACACATGAATAGGTCAAACAATCCCAGAATCATCATGTATCAAGGTAGAGAAAAACTCCCAATCAAGGTACACAAAGGCATCCTAGCACCAGAGACAACTCAAGGAGCTATGCAAACATCCTAAAATATGGACAAAGACTGGAGGACAGACAAGACCACAATGATATCTTGAACATACTGTTATCAGTCCAAAAGGAAATAAAAGAAATAAAGAATGACCTGAAAGACCTGGCAAAAAGGGTAGATGCCCTAGAACAGGAATGCACAAACAGGTATCTCAAAAGATTAACGAACTCATAGAGGATCTGGAAAAGGACATAAACATTCACAGCATGGAGCAACCAAGAGCCTCCAGCAACAGCATTCAAGGTATAAAGAAATCCCAAGAAGCATACCAACAATAACTAAATAGAATGAGTGAAACAATGGAAGAGATGATCAATCTTGTCAAATTATTACAACAGACAGTTCCAGAGGGATGCAACTCAACATATTAATATGATGGAGAGTAATATAACAAAACCCCAAAAAGAGAAAAGTAGCAAACAAAAAATCTCAACACTGCTCAAATGAATATTAACCACAAGACCATTTCATAATAAACAATATACCACAGGACAAAATCAAGAACATAAAGGAAAGAATGATACTGCCAATCATGTATCATAGATAATTGCAACACACAACATTAGAGGGATGATGGAAGACAACAAATGGAACTTCTGGCTAGAATATTGTGCAGAGAAAGACTGAAAGATTATCATTACAACAGAAATCAATGGAAACAAACAACAGATTAAACACTGGAAACATGACAAGTATCAGCTAATCACAATAATTGACAAATATTGAAAGATAGGACATGGAGTTAATATAGCTATATATAAGGACATTATGGCCAGGATATTCAGAAAACAAAAGATCAAGGGAAGGGTCATAGCGATAGACATGGCATTCCCAAGGAAACACAAACTCAGGATCATAGAAGTATACCTCCCACCAAGAAGCAGCAACAACAGAAACAATATAGAGATAGAAAACACAATACAGAAATGGATAACATAAATAGAGAGGATGAATGCCCATATTATAATATGTGGAGACTTCAATGCCACCCCCAATCCAACCATGGACAAATGGAATTCTTATAGACAATCAAACAGCTGCCAAATGGAGTCAAAGTTGCTGGAGTGATTGATAATCAAGAACTTTATAGATACATTCAGAATGTACAACCCAACACAGAAAAAATTTACATGGAGTAACAGCAGAGAAACATACAGTAGAATTGATCAAATATGGTATTAACCACAAGAAATTTGGCAAACTAGGAATTTACATATAATAGCACTCAGATGCCCTACACAAGAGTGACCATGAAATCATGATCACCTGAGTGAACACATAACAACTCAATACTAACAGTCACCAGAAGATCCATAGAAGCAATCCATGGTACAACTGGTGCAAAACAAATACTAAACAGTGGGAAAAATTCAAGAGTACTGTTGAAGACAATATAGAAACTGAGGATGGATTAGAACAAGAAAACATAGAAGACAAATGGAACAGATTCAAACAAGCCCTTCACAGTATGCAAAATTTTTTTTTTCCACAATATTGTCAGATTTTGTGCTAAATTTTTTTTTACAAAATATGGATATTTTTTTGTCAATTTTTTGCTAATATTTTTAATGCCGAGTGGCAGCAATTATAAATAATTTGTTAATCTTTTTATTATTAATTTTTGCCAAATTCAGCAATAATTCAGCAGCTGAATAATCTAATTTTAATTAGTGTGAGGTCTAATACTCCAGTAGTTATTAACGAATTTTTCATTGCATTAAAAAATATGTGGTTAGAATTTACTCCAAACCTATATGGAGAATTAAATTTTGATCAAGTTTCAGCTATTAGATCAAAGGCTAGCTTTTTAGTTAATATATTACCTATAATTTCTCAATCAGAAATCAGCTTACATCAATTATAAAATAAATCTATGATACAGGTACAATTTCAATAGAAATAATCTAATTCTGATAATTATCCTAAAGTACCAGATAAATATATATTAGAAAAACCTTCAGATGGGTATAGTATAAATTCTGAAAGATTTATTTATACCGATATTATAAATCCAATTTCTTTAACTAGTTAAATTATAAAATCTTTAGTCAATTATCTTTATAAAAAATTGTCTAATATGTTTTCAGTGAAACCAGTGCAATCGAAGAATAAAGATATTAGTACCGATAATATAAATGAACTTACTAAAGGTATGTCAAAATTATCATTAAATTTAGTAAAAATGGCAAAAAAAATTAATGCCGTTAAGAAATCATCTCAACATCATTGTTCAAATTGTAATAGAACTAGATATAATTCTTGCAAGTATACTTATAAGAAAAGGTTAAAGAGTAGATCCAAAAAGAGAGGAGTGTTAATAGGATTGCTATAGATTCAGGTTCAGATACAAATTCTTCTGATAATGATTCTTCAGATAATAACTCCAATTCTGGAAATTCTTCATTTGAGTTTAAATCTGATTATAGTTATGATGTACATATTTTTAATACAAAAAAAAAAAAGTAAAGTGGAAGGGTAAATTAAATAAATTATTATCTAAAAAGTGATCTAGTTCAAAGAAAAGACAGAGTCTTGAATCTCTGATTCAACATACTTCACAAAAATCATAAACAAAATCAGGTATAATTATTGATGCACAAATCTGAAAAATTATTCTAGTTATGTTTAATGATTATAAAAACAATTAAAAACAATATTAATAATATAAATTTTTCTATTGTAAAACCTGACTTTACTGCAAAGCAGAGCACTTTATGCTTAAATTATTGAGAGCCAGCTCTAGAAATACTTGATTTGGATAGGAGGATAAAACACTAGACAATCCTATAGAAATAGATTTTGTTTGCTGAAAAAAACCTGCCATAAGTCTTACAATTATACTATGTAAAATCAAACATTTAAAAGTTCCAGTATTAGTACTCAATAGTGAAGCTGAATCTCCAATTACATCAGAAGATATTGTTAAACATGTAAATTAATCAATTAATAAATCAGAAAAATATGATCTTAGTGGTGTTACAACAGTTCTAACTGAATCTATTAGTATTACTCATAATTTCCCAATAACATTTCCTCCAGGTTTTACTATACACGAAGATTTTGTAGTTGTACATGTTTTTAAATCAATATTGATATTCCCAAACCGACTTCTTAAGAAATATAAATGCACTATATATTGGAATAAAGATGAGTTGAAAATTCTTTTTAATGGAAAGGATTATATTATTCTGGTTACTATGCATAAAGTCAAGAATAAACTCCAAGTAGATTGTGTTACCACATCACAGGATGATAGGAATAGAGTTACATTGCTTTGTAATAAGCCTTTGGTATCTGGTCAAATTTCATAGGATACCAATAGTAATGAGAGTGATAATAAACCATTGGAAGAATGGTATTGTTCTATGGATTTTAGCCCAGATTCTGACAATTCGACTTTAAAAAAAAATGTATGAATTGCAAGATATATGAGAAAGAAATGCATAAAGTAACTAAAGTTATTACTAGTCTTAAGAACCTTATTTGTCATATAAGATTATCTAATAAAAAAAATAAATATTGGATAGGATGGATAAAGTTTATCATTTATGATTTATCAATATTATATCCTGAATATGATAAATTTTTCTTATCTTCTTTTACCATAAATTTAAGATGGGTTAGTTCATCTATACCTATTTTTTCTATTGAGTCCTTAGAAATGATAAATGGATCTAATATTCATACAGATCTGAATCTCTTTTTTTTTTTTATTTATTTGATTGTATTGACTATACTGATGAGTTATCTATAACAGAACCATCTATCAGGCGATGAATCTGAGATGAGTCAAGGACTTGAAGCTTAGCTTTCTCGAGACCCTATCTCTTCTCTAAACTATATCTCTTTGAGTCTAAAGGTTTGAACTCTATATAGGTGACATTCATGATAGAATTTGATTTATTATTTGAACTAGTGTCAATGGTAGGCATGTAAGTATTATTGTTCCACAATAAGTCACGACTCTTTGACTCAAGACACTTGGTATTTTGATATATTGGGGATGTAAAATTAGAGACATTATCATATGAGTATGGTATATGCTGATCCCATAAAACTCTATTAGCTTCTACTCCAAATCTGATAAATATATTTTGTTAATGTTTTATACTTATCTATTAACTCATTTAAAATTTTATATTTTGGTTTTATATTATGATAATGTATAATATATAAATAATCTTTTGGTGTAAAAATAGGTATATTATATTTCATATATATTCTAATCATAGTGATAAATACTTTGTCCTTTTTGTTAATTTAAAAATATAAGATATTTATATCCAATGAAAAATATAAAATAAATTGAAAAAATGTAATATATCAAATATATATAGTAAGTCCAATATTTAGTTAATACAAATATCTAATCTAGTATATATATGTATTCCATTTTTTACATTTATCCTATATTATATATTAAGTCCAACATACATATATATTTAGCTTTGTTTATTTTATTCAAATATAATTTACAATTTATTTTTAACTATTGTTATAAGTATTAAGGAAGAATTGCATTATACTACAAAGATTATATTCAATCTAAATACTTATAATAAATCATTGAGAGCTGATTGATTAAAGCAATAGCAGAATTTTGATCAAGAAAGAAAGGGATAGAATCAGAATAGAAAAAAGTGGAATAAAAAACTAGGAGAGACTAATATCGAGATTCAGAAATTACTTACTTATGATCTAGAACTTATTAATAAGGCTAAACATTTACAGAATAAAAATACTCACAAAAATATCTTTTTTGCAAAATCTAAGGCTAAGTATATTACAAAATTAGAGAAGATCAAATCGCTTCAAAATGAAATAGAATTATTGAAGGATAAGTTAGATTTATCTCAGAAGGACTCATTAAAGAAAGAGTTTAAAATCATGTTTCTTAAGTTTAAAATAGTTGAATTAACTATAAAGATTAGTAAATTGCAGTATTTGAAGTCTGAGAATATATCAGAATCTATAGGCTCTGTAAGCCATGACCCAAAGGATCACCTAGGTACACAAGTACCATTGTTTCACAATATGGCCTGCTCTACAATAATCAATGGAGATAATGAAAAAAAATATGCAGAGCGAGGAACAAAGTTCCATAACTAAGTCTAACAATATATCTTTGGGTAATATAAATCTCAGTAAATATTTTATATGTAAAAAATATATATATCCAATAGAAAAAATTGATAGTAATATGTATCTTGACACTAGCTTTGCTATTTCAACATATACTAATGGTGAAATTACTAAACCATAAAAAAATAATTCAGAGATTATTATCAAGGCAAGTAATAAAATTGATATTAGCAAAACCAACAACAATACACTCCAAGAATTACCAAATATGATTCTCTATCTTGTATAGCCAGAAAATTATAACCCCTTCTTGATTGAATCATACTCTCAAATTTTAATAGGAAAAATAGGAGCAATTACTACTGTGGCAAGTACTTTAATATCCCTGTTATCAGCATATATATTCCTTACTCTGTTAATTATTGCCATTATATGGTTCAAGGTATTGAGATGCATATGGAATATAGATAAAAAATATGATCAGCTATGGGATATATGGATCTAATAACAGGCTATCTATTTAAACTTTGATATTATTTATATATGAAAAAATATTACCTTTTTAATCATATCTATTATTGTAATATAATATATATGGAATATCTAGAAAGTAGGCACATAATACTTTTTTTCACAAACATATCTCAAAATTATTCATATTAATAATATGACTTATATTTTATTTCATTAATAATACCAATATTAAACATATATTTTTCTAATTCTTGTAGTTTACTAAAAGTTTTCTCTTATTCATTAAACAAAGAATCAAATATTGTCCTAGGTTCTATAGTATTTCGAATTGATAGTTCCATTATAAACATTTCTGAATCAGTCTTAGGTTCAAAACAACTATCAAGATCTTTTATTGTTTTTTTTATTTTGCATCTCAAGTTCAAATATCTATATTTAAGCTTTTTTTGTCTTATAAAAAAATCACGTCTCACTTCTTTTTCCCATATATAATTGATATGAAAACATTTTGCAAGATATTTTAGTACTAGATTTTTAATAATATATGCTATTAACTCTGGTTGTTCAAAAGGATTATAAGTATAATACATTTGTTTGATTTATATTTCATATTCTCAGACTTATTTTCAAAAAAGGTTCTATTAAAGCATATAAAAAGTTATTAATGAAAATTAATGATATATGTAGAGTTTTGCTTATTTTCTTCAAAAATAGATTGGATAAGCTGATATAATCTTACCTACTTGTAACTTCATTACTCAATTCTAGATATTTTAATTAATTATACTTTGGAGTATCATTTTTTTTCGAACTTGAGAGAAAAAAAAAAAAGGAGTATATGAGTTTAAGTAAAGCTGACTTCTTAAAACATAAGCGAAATTTTGACTAAGATAAGCATATCTACTACTTCACACAAAAAAGAACTGAAAAATAAATATTTAGCAATCATTGAATATATATAGGTATTATAAATCTTTCAATAAAGCAAGTATTAAAATAATATTATCTAGTTAAGTAGTAATTTCTGAAGAAGAAAGATTACTACATTCAACTAGTAATTCATCTCAGTTAAAGAGTTTTTGTTATCTCTTACAAATAAGTGTGGGAAAAAATTCAAATAAAAAATTAATACTTCTATATCTAGATTATATAAAGGGGATTTTTGTATTACACGATTTTGATTAAGATAAATTTTCAGGTAAGTGCTTTTAATATATAAGATATGTATAAGTCATAGATTCAAAGCTCGGCTTTCTCGATAACTATTTTTGTGTTGTGTAATTTAAGTATTAATAAAAATGATACTTCATGATAACAAAAAAGTAATATTTTAAAGTTTTTGAATTAGTGATACTCCAAAGTTTTATTTTCTGATTATATAGTAAATAGTGTTTACATTTTTTGATATATGTCTAATAATAATATTCTAAAGTTTTCAAATATAATGATATCACTAAAATTTTCGATATAGTATTATTTCTAAGTTTTTTTTCTATAGTGTTATTTTAAAGTTTTCGATATAATAATATTTCAAAATATATAAAATTACAATTTTGATATTAATATAAACTAGCTAAATACTGAAAAAAGAAGATACTCCAAGGTATAATTATTACAGATATATAATAAAATTATACTTTAAGATTACATATAAATAGGTATCAAAAAAGTGATATCTCAAGATATAATTATTACAGAAAGATATATAATATATAAAATTATGCTTTGGAATTATATATAAATAGATATCAAAAAAATGATACCTCAAGATATAATTATTATAGAAAGATATATAATATATAAAATTATGCTTTGGAATTACATATAAATAGGTGTTAAAAAAGTGATACCCCAAAGTATAATTATTATAGAAAGATATATAATATATAAAATTATATTTTGGGATATTAACAGATATGACAACAATTTAGTATTATATATCTTATTATTAGATATTTTAATGGATTATCAAGTAAGAATAACAATTTGGAACTATGTACTTCATCCTTAATTGATATTTGAGTGTATTATAATAGTTAGCAATTTGGCACTATGTATCTTATCCATAATTAATATTTGAGTACATTATAATAGTTAGCAATTCAGCACTACATGTCTTATCCTTAATCGATATTCAAATAAATTATACAAAACTAATAACTGCTAAGGCACTTAGTGCCATTTCTTTTACTACAATTCAATATTATGTACCTCATTCTTAATCGGTATTTGAATACATTATACAAAGCCAGTATATAAATACTATTTGATACTACTCTAGTATTTATAGAAAAATTAACTAGGTGATTAAGGCACTATATACCAGGTTAGGCATAACCTTCACTTCAGGCTTGCAAATGATAACATATGATTGAATACATTATTAGTATATTTTTTTTACTTATATGGCTTAATGAGGGAAATTGATCATGACTACTATCTAACATTACATTATATCACCTGTGACTTGATATACGAAATATGACATCTTGATATTTGTTATAAAAGTAAAACACATATTACTCGAGTGTAGTCTAAAATGCAAAATGTATGTCATACTGACACATGTCTCAGCAGTTCCAAATAACAATATAAAGGTAAGTTATATAGCATCCAATTTGTAGAAAGGAAACAATATCAAGCTTATTAGGGATCAAAATGAGTAACTATGAAATAAGTAAATAGTAATATACTCATAAGTAGGTAATAGTATATTCATAAGTAGGTAACTATCTGATGTAAGTAAACAATAGTATATATATACTGTTGTCTATTAAAGTTTTTTTAACCTTTAAAGTAAGAAATTATAAAAATTTTATTACAATAAAAAAAGTTTATTTTTTTTCTTTCTGACTATCTTGATTCTTTTAAAACTTTTATTTTATAGTTTTCTATAAAATTTTATTTGCTTCAATTTGATTCTAAATTTTGAATAATATAAATTATTATCAAAGATAATTGACTAATATCAAATACATTGATATTTAAAATATAAATAAGTTCCTATTAACCATTTTTATATTGTATGTTTTAATAATATTATCGATAATAAAAATAATACTTTAAAAATATTCATCTTTTAAAAGTTCAAATTCTTTAAAGAAGACATTTATAATATTAAAAGATCAGGAAATAATATAAATTACAAATCCCTATTGCTTATATAAATTTTTTAAAGTAGTAATAAAACTTTAATAAATAAAGCTAAGATCTGAATACTTTCTTTAAGATGTTTCAATCTGATACTTATTTAAATAAAAAATCAATTGAATTGACTTGTCTGATATCACAGGTATAAATAAAAAAATTTTTATAAGGTTCAAGTAAAACAAGAAAAATATTTCAATTAGATAATCCCTCTTCTTTAAATTAATTTTTTCCTTTTTCTCTTAACTTAGCAATTCATTGGAAATGATCCTGATATATAATGATTAATCCAATAATATCAAATAAGTGAATATTGTTTCGAATATTTGACTTAGAATACTTATGTATAATGACAAGTTGCTTTGTGAAAGTCTGTAAATTATTTAGATTTTTCTTTTAATTTCTCAATAAAGACAAGATGATTGCGGGTTAGCAAAAAAAAATAATAATAATAAAATAATTTTTTGTTATAATTTCGTGAAATGGTACTAAACGATACAAATTAAAGTATTATTTAAGTAACTCGGTATAATTTAAAATAATTAACGCCACGGGCACAATATATATATATATATGGTAATGCTGAAATCTCACATTAACCAGGCGACCGTAAATTGTAAAATCTTGAGAACAAGTTATTTTATTTCCATAGTTTAGATTACTAAAAGAATCATGGAAAATTTTAAGTAATTCATGAATTCACACATGAAAAAAAAATTAAATTTTTAGAGTAACAACGTGAAAAGTATTTGTAAAATTTATTATTATGTAATCTTTAAATTAGAAATTTCTTATTGCCTTATTTTTAGAATTTTGATAAAAGAACTTGATTGTGGTCTTTTTCATTACTGTTTCTTTCATTTAAAATTTGCTCGCCGATCCTTTCACCTGAAATTGCGCTTTCGTCGAATTTTTTCGAGTAATGACGGTTCAAGAATTCGAGAATTTCTTCCGCTGTGATTTTTGTTTTCGAGATATGAAGAGATCGCAAATCATATACAATATACATATCGTTATTATTGATAACTGGAGGTTTATAATAACATACCAGTTTCTCGGGGTTTTTCCATTACCACCTATGGCATTTATGATTATAATGACATTTTTTTTTTTTTTGTGAACATTTTATAAGCACTATAAGCACTATAAAATAAAAAAGCTTGTTTACCAGATGCCCAGTGTCGAGGATCTTCAAATCTCCATGCTTACATCTGGACGCCTTAAGTAAAGCAAAATCCTGTGGACTTTATATAATGAAATAATTTCATATCAAATTCTGCAAAAAGTAATTAAAGAAAAAAGAGATTGTAATTTACTTGATTACAGTCGATTTTTTGCCAATGATAAATAATACTGGGCATTGGATTTCGGGGAGTCTCTGAAACGCCTCCACGGGTGTTTCTCTGTCTTTTGTAAAAGTGTACTAAAAATTTTTTTTTTTTTTTTAAAAAAAAAAAAAAGACAAAATGATTAAAAAAAAAATTTTTTTTTTCCGCAAATTTACCAAGTTCATTATAATTAAATTACAAATTCTTGGATTTTTGGGCATTTGAGAGTGACCTCTCCGGAAGGCAGGTCGTATAAACCATATTGCTGAAATTAAATCAGAGATTCTTTGATTAATCCAATATTTAATGCAACATAACATCAAAAAAAGCGGAAAAATAAAAACTCACGATGTGAATATCAAGCACCTCTGGATCCCAACTTCTAAAAAAGTCGTGTTTGAGAAAACTTTCTTTTACTGCGTCTCTTATAATTAAACGATCGTAAGAATTGGCTCGCAATTACTCATCATATGAATGGTGAAAAACCGATACCTATTCGGCCAGATATCTCTTCTTTTTAAAGTTTGAAGATGAGATGGATTATTAAAATCTTTTATTTCATATGGGTAAAGCACAGGATCGATCGATATAAGGGACGAGAAGGTACCAGGGCAAAGTATTTCAGCCATTAACCTATAGATAGTGGCAAATTCATTTATAATTCTTACATATCAGCGCTTTTCTGCAAAGGTATACAAATATAAGAATTTACATTGCGCATCCTCCGAAAGAATGACCGACTCCAATAATAGGTCCTTTGATGTTAAAATGAAGGATAGTGTGAATGATGTCATGAGAGAAATCACACCAATTGTCTATTGAGACGAAAATGGTTAAAGAATGTTATATTTCCTAATATTTTTGCAACAAATACTCACAAGAATCAGGCAGAATGTCTTTATTTGCTACAGCACTATCACCCTGGTTTGAGGCATCCAATACCCATATTGTTCCACCGTTCCATCTTTCTCTTCTTTCGATTAAGTTTCTTATGACAGGTTCATAAATTTCTTTATGAAATCCGTTAGCAGCAGCAAATATGATAATCGTTTTTTCGCCAGAATTTGTTCGATCCTCGACGGCCTCGTAAGAATTAACAGCAATGCGAAGTTGACCACCATTCTTTCCATAGAATTTGCGAATTGGCGATGCAGGAATAATGTGATGGGTAATTTTAAGTGCACTCATCATCATCTATAATTTTGTAGCAACGACTTTATTTAAAGATATTTTTATTTCTAATATAGAAACCAACAAACAGGTCTCGATAAAGGCGCTTAGTAATAATATAACAACTGATTGGTTACTATACTTTTCACTTTTTCGAGTCTGGGTAATGCATATAAACAGATTGTTTTTTACTAATTGACTAAAAGAATATCCAATATTTACCCGAAGAAAAATTACGTTAAGGAGTACGGTGGGGTGGTCGCACGACATATCAATGTTATTATTCCCGACAACACATTTATTTAATGTATGCCTTCCTGATACCCGAACTCATGCTCAATTTACACAGATCTACCCATTACGTATTACGCACTATATTAATTGTGGAAGTATCGCCGTGATATCAACAGCAGAGATTTTTTACCAAAAATAATGACATGGGTGTCGCTCATGCATTACCCCTTACGGCACCTGTGCGTCACCTGTGCGTTACATTACATTCGAATGAAATTTCCGGATCATGAGGAAAAAGTAAAACGTGACTTAATCGCAGATCTTACGTAGTCAAATTATAAATGTTTCGCGAAATTAACATTAGTTAAATATAATATTAGACATACAGTGTTAAAGAATAAGGTTACTTAAGATTATTTATATAAGTTTTATATTATTTTATATTAAATTTTTTATTTAAATTCCA
>CAJVPT010001378.1:0-21751 GCA_910592055.1 Acaulospora colombiana | reverse complement strand
ATACTTTTTCAGATACACATAGTTCCCTTATCAGTACTCGAGCCTTATCTATAGTTTCTTATCTTGCAACACTCAATTTTTCATGCCAGACTTTCGGGTTTTTGGATTCTAGACCATTATGTATAAATCATGTCATCCATGTGACCCATAACAATATCAAAAGACTAAAAAATAGGTAATGTGAATTGCAAATTCTTATCTCTTTTCTAAGCTCCTTAAGTGGTGACAAAGCTTTAATTAATAATAGGTGAGATCTAAATACTTTTCTTGAAATATTTCAATCCAGTACTTACTTAAATGAAGGATCAATTAGATTGACTTGTCTAATGCCACAAGAGTAACAAAGAAAATTTCTTTCAAGGTTAAAGAAAAGCAAGAAAACTATTTTAATCAGACAGATCTCTTTTGAGAGGAGGATTGCTTTCTTTTTAAACTTTTTTAGTAAGATCTTGAATTGTTTTTCTTTTTCAATTTCTTTTTTTCCTTTCTTCTTAACTTAATAATTTATGATTTATAGATAATTTACAATGACAAACTGTTGGTGATGAATCTATTAGATAGAGATTATTTATTAATCCTTTAGAGAAATAAAGTATTGTTTCCTAGATCTGATTTAGAGTAATTTGATGCAATGACAAGTTAGTCATTATATAAAGAATTTGTAATATATATATATATTTTTTAATCTGCAATCAGGTTAATATGACATGTCTTTATTGCATATATACAAAGATATTTACAAAATATTTTAACTTTCACATACTAACTCACCTATTATCAAAACCTTATTTCTCTAGATACAACTTAGAAAATGATATTTTGTTTCTTTACTAACTTGAATAAATTCTCTAATTAATAAAATTATTGCCTACAAATTATTACTATAAATTATTTTAAATTCTGTCTGCAGTTAAAAACCAAGTCATTTAGCACTATAATAAATCCAATTCTTAATAATTTCCATATACTTCTTTCCCTTCTTTCTTTAAAAAACTTTCCCCTCCAGGTCTTCTAAGGATGTTGAGGATTCTTTTTATTTTTGTGTAATCTATACATTGGATTTATATCCAGGTTTTTTAGATTTTTTATTCTTTTCACTAATATTCTGCTTCTTTTTTCATTTTATTACTTTAGACAATGGCTGTTCCATATATCCTATTTAAAGTTTTTCCTCATTTTATAACAAAGCTTATTGATTATGCTTTGTATAGATACTAGAGGAATTTTGAGTTGTACTATAAGATAATTTTTTAAGGAGGTAGTTTCGATTTCTTCTATATATCCACAAATAGTGTTAAAAAGATTTCTATTGAATTGATGGATCTTGTTTATCTATCTAATTGTCCAATTATCTATTGTAGGGTGAACTTCTTTCTTATCTTTAATTTCTTTATGGATGCAATGATTAATTTTCTCTTTTGCTTTCCATCATATATCTTTTTTGGCTTCTTTAGTGGTTGGATATTTGAAAAGATATTTTAATATCTCTTTTTGAAGTTCATATACTGGGCAAATTGTTATAGTATAAATATCTGATTTCCTTTTCTTGAGTATCTGTAGTATTGAAAGTTCATTGTAAGTTAAGTTAGTTAGAAAGCTTTTGTTTTTATTAGCTTTGAAGGAGGTATTGAAGGTGTTGAATGAATTGAATTGATTCTAGAAGGTTAAATAATTTATTATTTTATCTTTTTGGATCCACAGCTCTTGGATTTTTTTTTGTGCTATCCAGTCTTTTCCAATTTTTTTTCTATTAAATGTTTTAACAAATTCTCTAATACTAATCTCTATTATATATTCACATCATATAACTATTGTAAAGACTTTTCCTAACTCTGATAGTTGATTTTAGATTATTAGATTCTTATGTCTAGCTTGTTTAGCAAGTAGATCTACCTGATTTTTGAACTTGTTGGTTTCATAAGCCTTGATATTTGTAATTTTTAAGATAGGATCTTTCTTTTTTACTAGATCTTTGATCTTACTCCATAGTGGCCAGTTGGTAGTCTTTATCCATCTTTTTGTTGATATCTCTATTTGCGAACTGATAGACTTTCATATCTTAATTGCAATATTACAATCAGTGAAAATTAAAACTGTTGTATTTTGAGAAGCAGTGAATAATACAGTAAGAATATTCCATATTTCTGTCCTAGTTGTTGATGGTCATATTGATGCTCCTACTGAGAATTTTTTTTCAACTTTGCCATTCTCTATTAGGATCCAAGCAAAATCCATTTTAAGTTCACCATCTTTTGTCTATTTTTTAAAGAAACCATCTGTGTAAAAAGTGAACTGATTAACTATACACCTTTTATTGTATTGCAGAATATCTATAAGTTCTTCTATATATTCATTTAATTGGATAACTTGTCTTATTAATACAGCTTCCCAGTTTTCTATCGGATTTCTACTTCTACAAATCTGAAAATAGGTAAAGTTGATATCTATTGTCTTGTAGTTATTTGCCAGTCTGTGGAATTGCCTGGTAGAAGAACTTGTTTTTCTTTTCTCCGATTTTCATGTCTATTTAATCATGAAAAAAGGTGGATTTGTGATAGAACTACTTCTAATGCTTGAGATGGTGTATCTGATTGAAGTAGAATATGGTTTCTAATAGGATCATATGATAACTAATATGGAGTAAACTGGATTTTGTTGTTAGAGAATAATATTTTTCCTAATATATTAGTTAAAGAGCTGGAATAAACTACCCAGTATGTTTTTCTCTTATCTAGATATGCTGAAAATAATTCAGTTTGCATGTTGTAGTCTGTTCAATCTATAGTAATCTATGTAATAATTTTCTTAAGTAGTCTTGATTATCTGTTACCTTTTTATGAATCTTTTTGTATCAAGATGTAACTAGTCCTTTGCACTTGCTAAAAAGAATCTGGATTGCTTTTCATTCCTTGAGTATTATCATGGTTGTATTGATAATTTAATCCAGAAATATGATTTTATACTTATGTAATAATGGAATAGCTTTTTCATATTCTCTATTATTTTATAGATTTGATTTGATAGATAGAATACCTTTCTGATAATTAAAGATTTCCTTTTATCTTCAACTTTGAAATGTAATCTATAGATCGTTGGCCAAGATCAATATTGCAATTACCAAATTGCCTTTGATCAGCTTGTATAAGTCGATAGGATTATCAAAAATATTTTCAGGCTCTCAGCTTTTGATCTGGCTTTGTTTTAATCAGATTATGGTTGCCATGTCAGAGGTTTCACTGTTATTAAGTTGGTAGAATAGTAGTAATATATGGCTTTTCAACTGTATTTTCCAAATATTTTTAAGACCATATATTTCTTTGTTGTGGATACAACTGTTTGGAAATGTTCCACAGATTAAAGCTTTATTCTTGAAAACTTTCTTGAATATAGCTGTTAAATCATCACATATCTTTTTATTCAGATGTATATGTTGCATTATATATTCTATTCTTGAAATTAAAACTCTATTAATAATATATTGAACATGTTTTTCTGTCAATTTCTTTTTAGTTATTGTCTGAATTACTACTCTGATTTCTGATTTTATTGAACTAGTTATATCCTGGTTTTTCTATTTTAGTTCTAACCAAATATCAAGGAATCTGGCTTGATCCTTTTTATTAATCTCATGAACTATGATATTCTCTATTTCAGCTTAAATTATTTTAAGATCTTGAGGATTTTAATTAATGATAAGAAGAATTGACTTTGTTATATTAATTTGTGAGTAATTTGTTATATAGAACTTTTTTCCTTTTTTCAAAATACTTTCCAGGTCTTTTTTTGATTTGATGATCTAGGTTATATTATCCATATATATAATTACTGCCTGCCTTAGAAAGAGCATAGTCTTTTCCTCAAGTTTATGAAAATTGGATAACTATTCTTCTTCCATAGTATAATCCAGTATAATGTTATTTTGGATTTTATATGACAATGAATTATAAAAAATTCTCTATAACAGTAGAGATATTGTTTCTCCTTAATCTATACCATCTCTTACAACTATTGAATTAAAGAGTTTGTAGGGAAGAATAATGCTATAACTTCTGTCTTTGAAGAGATCTATTATAATCTTCTTGATAGTTGTTGGAATTCAAATCTGATCTATGGCTTTTTCAAGCATAAAGATAGATATTGTACCATATGCCTTAGCAGTGTCTTGAAAAAGAATTCATGGTTTTTTTTTCTTTTTTCTTGCTTCTTCACAAATTCTATTTAATAGATAAATAGGTTCTGTTGTGTTTTTTTCTGATAGACCAGCAAAGTTTGGACCTTTGAAGATTTTGTGTTATTTATATATTATTGATAGATGATTGGTAAAAATCTTGATAAAATATTTCTGAGCAGTTTCAAGAAGAACAATAGGTCTTATGTTACTCAATTGACATTTCCAGGACTTGAATTTAAGGATAGAATAGATGTTACTATTTTTTCATTTCTTAAGTATTTATCCAGTACTTAAGACTTTGTTGAATAATAAACATAAAGTCTCTTTTCCTTTGATATCTAAGTGTTTAAATATTTCATAACTAATATATGAGGGACCAGCTATCTTTTTGTTTGAGAAATGTTACAAAGTAGCTTCGAATTTCTCTATTTTAATTTTCTCTGCTAGTGATGAATACTATATTGAATTAATCCATTCTTTAGGTTGATATTATTTTTTCTAAGAGAAATCTGGACTTTCAAAGTTAGTATTTCTTTATTTAAAAGCTTCTTTATAATAGTCTTCAGTTTTTCTTTTGATAGTTTGAGAATTAGTAGTTATATATTTTATTCCTTCCTGATTCTTTATTAAAACTTAGTCTAGTGTGATTCTAGATCTTTTGCAGTTCTTGATAGAGCTCAGCATTTATTTTTGATTAAATTTGAGATCTTCACATCTGTTTTATAAGGCTTCTTTAATTTGGTTTCTAATGTGAAGACTTTCTTTCTTCTTGAATATCATTTTAAGGATATACTTTATTTTAGTGACTTTTGACAATAGCTTTAAAATTTCTTCTTGTGACTGGGTAGAAGTTATTTTTTATTGATGGATTTATCAAGACTTCTTAATTTTTGAATAGTTTTTTCTATATCCTTTAAGATTTTAATATCCCAATTGGCTTGTAATAAGAAAGTAAATCTTATTAGCTTCTCTATAGGCTTTGAAATCTTCCTTTAAAATTGTAGATCCAAGCTTCTTTTCTTTTCTCATATTAAGAGTAGAATAGATTCTTTTCTTTTTAAGATACTTGTATGTACTTTTGATAATTATTGACTCAAAATCATGTTAGACCTTATCAAGTTCTTGAAAATTATTTACTACTCTTGACCAGAGTAATTGAGAATCAATTTCTAGAAACTTGCTTTTTATCTAGAATTTAATTTTCTTCCATTGTTCAGCTTTAGAATTTACTGGACCAAGTATTTTCTTGTCTTTTGATCTATGTTGTTCTTGAGCTTGATTCTTAAGCAGATTGTTTGTTATCATTCTTATTAACAATAAAGTATAATCACTATCCGATAATGTTTTACTGGAATATTTTTAAAATTGTATATATTGTTTAGACTAATTTCCAGTGATAAATAGATATAGTCAATTCTACTATATAATATATTGTTTATCTATATAAATGTAATACTTTCTTCTTCTCAGAAGTTCTGAACATCTATATAGTTTTGGTCTTCTAAAAAGTTAAAAAGGCTTATTTCAGCTTTTCTATATCTAGGTATTGTTTTATTAGAGAGTGATCAATATACTAATGAATTGATAACTATATTGAAATCTTTTATGATTATAATCTTAAAGTAATTTCTTTGCTTATCTAGGATTTTATTTTGAAGTAGTTGTTGTAGCCATCTATTTATAGTTTTTTTTTATAGCAAATATACTTGATAGATATAGAGCTTATATCTTGTTAATAAAAAGTTGACTCCTATTATGTAACTTTCTATTTTTTCTATAGATTCTAGCTTTTTTCAATATTCTTGTTAATGAGAAGTTCCATTTCAAATCCTCTAAGTTTTTCATCATTGTTACTGTGAAAAAACTTGTGTACTTATTGTAAAATAAAGGTGAACTCTGCTACTTCATTTGTTAGCTTAGTTTCATATATGCCTAGGATATCCATATCAAATTCTTATAAGAGTTTGTATAGCCTTTGTTGATCCAAGCTAGTATTGATCCCTCTGACATTGTGTATTTCAACTGAAATTATATTGGCTAATGAAGAGTTATCTATAGTATATTTTTTTATATAGTATATATTCTTTTTTAATTTTATTGATAGTGTTTTTTTTTAGTGTACTTATAAAGTCATTTAGTGATATACCATATATTATATAAAAAGAGGTTATATCAATATCTACTGTTTTCTTTGGGATTGTACCTTTTCATTAGGATAAGTTTGACTCTTCTTGTGAATCAAACTCTCTTCTGGTATATATTAATTGAACTGATACTAATTTCAGGAGTGATTATTCCATTGTCTTCTTCTTATCCTATTCTAACTACCTGTTTTTTCTTAAATTAAATATATTTTATTATTTGATCATTTGAGATTGTTTAGAATTTGGAAAAAGAGATCTTGATCACTTTCACTTTCAGGGTAGAGACTTTTAGATCAATTATATTAACATCTTCTATAGCAATATTTGATTAACTTTCTGTTACTACCAATGGCAAAACATTAGAGAGTTTTTATTATTCTAGTAATATATTTATTATCTTGGAAGTTATATCCTTTTCTTTTTTCCTCTTTTTTCTAGATCTATTCTTTTTTAAAAATCTCTTTCTACTTCTGTTTCATCCTCGGATATTGTATACCAATTGGCTCTAGTATTGCTTCTGATATTAGTTTATCCAATTATCTTAAATAAAGTTTACTATATATTGTTTTGAAGTAAAGTTTCTCTTCATTATTTTCACTATTTTCTATATAAGTCAATTCTTCATATTGTACTATTTCTTTTTCAAAATGCTCACTAGCACTTATGCTGATATAATCTTGTCTTTCTTGAGAATGGCTTTATTCTTGTTTAAAATATTCTCTAGTACTCCAGGTAAGTTTATGGCCATGAATAAATATATGCTGTTTTAAAGCATTATTTAGATCTTATCCTAATAAGAAGCAAATTACTGTATAGCTTTTTTTCTTTAATATATATAGATTTCTAGAGATGCAACATGATTTGGCTTTGATATATTTGATTGCTCGTATAATTAAATCAGTGATAGTATTATGTGTTCTATATAGTTGCAATGATTGTAAATTATACTATTTTATAATTCTATTAATTTTATTATTATCAGACTTATATTAGGTGAAGATAGCTCTGATAGTTTCTGTGTTGATATAAATCATTCATTCCTCTTCAAGATTAATATATTTCTTAGGAGGGATAATACATGCCTTGATTTGTTGTTATGATTATGAATGATTATAAATATGAATGTTTGTTATATGTCCATATTTATTAAAAGCAGATTTAATTTCTTGATGTAAATGGTTTTGATCAATATCTACTGTATAAGTGTAACCACCAGTAAGGTTTTTTTTTCATCTTTTGTTTGCTGAAAAACTTTTTTATTTGATGGTTAAATAGAGATTAATTATTTCTTTATATCTATAGATATAATAGTAAAGTTTTCTTCCTCTTTTTTATTAATCTTTTCAAGGTATTATAATATATCTTCCTTTTCTTCACAATAGAATATTGTCCATGCATTACTATTAATAAATTCTTTTTTGAAGGATTGAAAATTTTTTGGCAAGCCTATTATATTTTGCAAATATTCTATTTGTTCTGTTTCAGTTTTTCCTGGGAGCCTGGAAGTGAACACACTCATTTTATATTCACCATTCACCTTGATATAAAAGGGATTGATATTGAATATTTTTGATCTATTTCTTATCTTATATGTATATTGCTTAGCTATATTGTTTCCTTTAATCTTTTCACTAATAACTTCTATTTCAATTATGTCTTTGAGCTTCTTATCTCTTATTTCAATTTTAGTAATATTTAGAATTTCAATTGTTATGATTGTTTAAACTTCTATGACTATTGTTTTATCAGATGAGCTATATAGAAGAAGATTGTTTTCAAGTGTTGTTTAACTTGATATAATATTTTGCAAAGAGTATTATGCTTACTCAACTTGTTCTATTATGTTCAAGTATTTATTCTTTAAAAATGGAGCTAGAAGATCTTCTTCTTTTCTTTATCCTTTGATCTATAGATAAAGAATATGTTGTCTGAAAACATTGATTTTGATAAAGGTGATATGATTGATATTTAGAATTTTAACAATGATATTGTCTATAATCAAGTATTGGGTTGAATCTAAGGTAGAATTTATAATGACTTCTTGAATTGAAGTAATATTAAGAAGGGTTTGTGTTATCCATAGTTTTTATTATTGATCATATTTGTCTGATAATTGAGCTAAGGTCTCTATAATATATGCTTCTCTCTTCTTAGTAACCTGTAAAAGTTTATGTTTTTTCATAGATATATTGATTATGTAATAGGGAGTAAGGTGACTATGTTTGATGTTATTGTGTTTTGCTGATGATCATTATTATGTTTTCTTTAATATGTATTGCAGATTTGTTTATTCTTTATTATTATTTTGGTAATATAAAAAAATCTTATTATTTGTTGTGATGTATTGGTAATATTTATTTTACGTATATATTGTGATAGTATTGCTGATATTGTTGATCAGTCATTAGTAAATATATGGGATTATGGGGTTGTTGATAATTGATTTGCATAAATATGTAGAAAGTATATTAATATTGTTTATTTGATACATCTTTTGAACTTGTTGTGAAAAGTATATATATCTGTATTTGTATAAATAATATTATTGAAATGCTATTGTTGTAATATACATATATGCTTCTTTATTATATAGTCAATAAAGCTTGGACATCCCTTTAGATTTATAAAGTATTTGAACTTGGACTGATTTATCAGTTTAAGTTATTGCTTGTGAAGTTTCTCTTGATATCTAAAAAGATATTAACCTATACTGATCTGGCTAGGAGCTTTGTGAGGTTGATGTTGAACTTTCAAGAGCTTACTGTGATTCAATCTTTTTTGTTGTTTTTCTCTTTCTAAAAAAAAAAAATTTATATAGTAGAAGTTAGTAATTTTGTAAAACTTATCTCTTCTGCACTCTGTAAAGAGTTCCTGAACTTGTTTTTATAAGTTGTTTAGTTGTAAAAGTGGTTTCTCTTGTTTTTTTTTGGCTGGTTTTTCTTTTTCTCAAAAAATTATTAAAAAAAATTTTTTTTGAAAAATTGAGGATCAACAGAAAGAGTTTTTTTTTTTATAAAAAATTTGTATTATTATAGATAATTATATAATTTTTCAATAAAGATCAAGCCATGTGATATGGTTGCAGGTTAAAAAAAAAAAAGTAATCAAATTTATTAAATTAGACTAATATATTAAATTTAATTACTTGAGTAATCTTTTTTTTTTTTTAATCTGCAATTATAGTATATTATAATAACTTTTCTTTATTGAGAAATTAAAATAAAATCTATAATAGTTTATAGACTTTCATAAAGTAACTACTTATCCTTATACATAAGTATTCTAAATCAAATTTTGGGAACAATATTATACTTCCTTGATAGATTAGTAATAACCTCTATCTATCAGGATTATTGCTAACAGTTTGTTACTTTTAATTGATCCAAAAACTAATAAATTAAGTTAAAAAAGAAAATGAGAAAAATGATTGAGAGAAGGTAACAATTCAAGGCTTCCAAAAAAAGTCCAAAAATAAAAACAATTTCTTTTCAAAAGGAATTTATCTGATTGAAACAATTTTCTTGCTTCATTTAAATCTTAAAAAAAATCTTTTTTTGTTAGTACTTGCAATATCGGATGAGTTAATTCAACTAGTCTTTTATTTAAATGAGTACTAAATTGAGATACAGTATTTCAAAAAAACCATTTAAATCTTAGCTTTTTTTTATTTAAACTTTGTTATCATTTGAGAAACTTAAGTAAAAGATAAGAGTTTGCAATCTATATTATTCATCACTTGGTCTTTTGATATCATAAAAGTCTTCATTAAAGAACTTAAGCTTTTGAGAATAAACATTTTCAGAATATTCTTTTCAATTATCAATAATATAATCAAAATATATGAATATAATCAATAGAAGCTTGTTTATATTTCAAAAACTAATATATTTTATATCAATCAATTATCTTTGGTGAGAATTTGTGCTACCCAAAATTTAGAGTCAAATTTAAATAGGCAAAATTCTCCAGAAAACTATAAAAATAGAAACTAAGAGGGTAAGATAGTAAAAAAAGAAGAAAATAATCATTTTTACTATAGAAAACCTCTATAAATCTCTTGCTTTAAAGATTAGACAGACTTTCAGATATTTTACAATCAATTTTTCTTTCTTTAAAAACTTTTTTGCTATTGGTATCAAAGATATTACTTGACTTTTCTTGGTCATTAAAAGTCAAGTTTTTGAGTAAAAATAGTTATAAATAAAAAAAAAAGGATAAATATAACTCTTGAAGTCATTATTTAAATTGTTTTAAGGAAAGTATTAAGACTTTATTTAACAAAGAAGTATAAAAACTTCTTGCAAACATCTTTTTTATGTGTGATTAAAGGATTAGTGAAAAGAGTTTTTTTTTTGTCTTACCATATATTCAATAACATTATAGATAATAATATTAATAAAATTAGTTTTTTTTCAATTGAGCAAGTTTTTTAAAAAAAGCAATTATATTATTAAAAAATAAATAATTAATTATATAATATATTAATTTTTATTTCTTAAAAATATAGAGATTTTTTATTGCAATTCTAATTAAACAAGTTTTTGAAAGATTCTTTTTATTTTAGTTAGATAGTATAATATGAATTATGAAAATATCATTAACTCTTTCCACTGATTCTCTGACCACACACAAAAAAGATATTTACAAGAAGTTTTAATACTTTTATGCTAATAGAGTCTTACTACTTTCTTTAAAATAACTCAAAGAGTTCTATCTGAACTTTCTTAACTCCCCTCTCTTTTGTTTACAATCTCCTTTGAACAAACCGAACTTTTGTGATCTGCAAAGTTCAGCTTCCACCTTTACTATCAATAGTAATAAAGTTCCTAAAGAAAAAAAGATCAATAGTGAAATATCTCCCATCTTTCAGCTATGATAGTAATAATAGAGATTAAGTTCTAATCAAAGGACTCACTTTTCTATTCCTTTGAATGATGTTGTAGTCTCTTAAAGCTATTTTTTCATGACTTTTTTGAAGAATTTTGTCTATTCCAGCTTGATCCTGAAATTTCAGGTAGCATGATCTTATCAATTCTGATTGATTAATACAAAACATGTTGAACAAAATTGATAAACAAGTTTCTATTGAATATCTCATGTGTCTGAATACATTTTCTCAACTTTATCAGAACCTGGAATTCACTATAAGTGTACTATCTGGTACAGGTGGATACAGAATATGCTACTAATACATCTTTGAATATAAGAAAGAATTCATCTGACTATAGTAAAGGTTACAAAAGCTTGATAAACCTTTTGAAAATTAGAGTCACCTATTCTTGATTATATGTCAGGTAGGTTTTTGCTCCTATTGCTTGGAAAAGTTCAATTGGAAAAAGTAAAGAAAATAATCAAGAACACTTAGTGGTAAAGCTAGTGCATATGATAAATTATGAAGTTTTATCCTATCTTCAAAAAACTTCAAGCTGGAAGACTGGAAGGTTAACACTGCTACACCAATCAAAACTTGAGCTGAAAATGTTAGCAGTGACATGCAAACCAGTCAAATAATCTGGAAGATCCTTATTAATCACTAATATCAACAAATATCAATAAAGTATATCAACCGTAAGGCTAGGTACAGTCCTTTTATAGGGAATTAAATTTGAAATACATTGTACAGATAGATAAGTATATCCATATTTGGATAGGAATAGGTTTAATTAATGATACATTAGGAAACTTTCAAGTCATTCATGTGAATATTAATATATCACCTGGATCTTTCTGATTACTTACTTCTTACAAGTCTTAAAACTATCCTTATTTTTATCTTATTTTTATAAAGACTCAGTAAAAGCTTCCCTAAACTACTATTTAAAGGAGAATTCAAAAACAAGATAAGCATGAGCAAAGAAACATCACAATTACTCCTCAATATAGTATATAACTGCTCCTTTTATTTTTTTTTTATTTTTTTTAATAACATCAGTATACTTAATGGGATGCTAACTTCTTTTATAAAAGAGGGCAATAAATCTTGAAATAGTTTTAGCTTATTGAATTCTTTATTTATCTCTGAATACACACTCCTGTATATACACTTTATAAATTTGTATAAATATAATTTGAAAATTAATAAAGATTAGGCATCAGCCTGTTAAAAAAAAAAAAAAAAAAAAAAAAAAAAAAAAAAAAATTATGAAAATATAATAAGCAAATTTATGTACTGATAAAAAAATGTGTTTTTTAAATATTCTTGAAAAAAAACTTGTACAAGGATAAATAAGCTTTTAAAATAGTTCAAAGCAATTTCAATCAAATAAATTTCTTTTAAAAATTTTTTGTTAATTTGAATAAACATTTTTTGAAAGAATTTTACATTATTATTATTATTATTATTATTATTTTCTTTTTCTTAATATACAGTATTAATTTGTCAATTTGTCAATTTTTTAAACAATTTATAATGATAAACTATTTGCAATAATCCTGATAAATAATAATATCAATTTATCAAAAAAGTGAAACATTTTTCCTAAATTTGACTTAAAGTATCTGGTTAAGACTTTGATTTTTTTTTAATTTGAACTAGCTTAATGAACTTCTCACATTTTTAAGTAATATAATCCTTTAACTAATAATGTACAAGTAAATAAACATGTGAATAATCTATAAATATTTATTTAATGTCTCAACAAAGACATGCCATAAAGGCATGATTGTGGATTAAAAAAAAAGGAAAAAAAAAATAATAATAACAAATTTACCTTACTACTTTACTTTACAGTAAATACACATAAAAGTAAATTTATTAAATTATTTAATTTTATTAAATTTATTAAATCAAAAAAAAAAAAAAAAACCTATCAAAAATTCCCAATCGAATTGGTATATCCTGCACGCATATTGATAAAATCTCATTTATTTGATTTATAAAATAATCGCTTTTTAGTTAATTCTTTGCAATCAAATCTTTAGTCGAGAAAATTCCACGATTCCACAATTGCTGGGGAGAAGTGAACAATCTCACATTCCGGTTAAGTTTGCCTAACATTTTGTAAATTTTTATGCAAAAGAAAAAAAAAAAAATCATAAAAATTTTTAAAGAAATCATTCATATTTCGACAAGATCCATTATCTATTGATCATCTCCTGATTTCTGTTATAGCCGATTTTCCCCTCTTCTTTGCAGCATTCAATGTTTTTTCCGAGATGACATCAAAAAAGTCATTTTCCAAAATATATCTGAGGGATTGCAGGATTGAGTTTTTCTCTCGGGCTCTCTCGCTGTGCAGTAACTGCATCATTATTTGGAAGTACATGTTAGTGAGCGACAGGTAGTAAAACAAAGGTCAATCAACAAAAAGAAAAAAATTTTTTTTCTTACCATATCACGTAGATTTTTCGAGCGAACCCTTTGTGAATCAGGTGCACGATAAAGTGGGGGGCAAATCTGAAATGGAAGAGCGTCAATTACGCAACAGATGGCGACGTTTCTCTCGAAAATGTGATAGCGATGAGAAATACCATTGATCCCTCATGTCGGTTCCCGCAATTCTTTCCCCTTGGACAGTGACCTGGCAGATATTTGATGCAAATCTTGTTGTACAAACGTTCGCTACGATTTCCCGCAGGCGATCTCGAACTAGAACCTTCTCTCGTGTCAGTATCCCTATCGGCAGCGACCGAAAGATCCGAAAATATGTTGCGTGTGCCATCAAATCTTTTCCCGTTAATGATGATCACTCCGTCATTGGTCGTGTTCTTCTTGGACTTGTGACCACCACTTTGTCTCCAATCACCATCTATAACTTCACCGCGAGCGATTCGTTTGACCTCGGCTAGTTTCTATTTTTGAATCATGTAAGTATAATGAGTACGAACAAAAGTTTAAATCACGCGTCGGTAAGAGGGGAGGAAGGAGCTGTTCACCTTTTTTGCAATATTAGCATCAGTCGGATACCTTTTCTTTCTCTCTTCAATCCATATCGCGATGGCCTCCGGAGTGTCAAGCATAAAATTCATCTTGGGTTTGAGAGCTCTGAACGTACGGTATGTGTCGGTGAGGACAATAAATGAGCAACGGAAATAAAAAAAGACATTACACGGCATGCACAAACATTTCTACCCACGCTTCATTATTATCTTTAAAAACGCGTCCGACCCCGTGAGCGTCAAATTGATGTTCCCTGATATTACTTAACGTGGCTCTGAAATCACATTGTGGGCATTTTCTGTGACGTTCGACGTGTATACGAAGTAGTTCCTCCGAGCCAAACGTGGTTCTACAAGCTTCGCACCTAAGAAAGTTCCACGTTAACTCTTCGGGTGAATAATAATAATAATAATAATAACGCAATTTAGTCTCACCTTGGAGGGCCATTAGCACTTGAACTCCTATTATCAACTACGTTTGCATTATTTTTGTAGAGGAGGGATGACGTTGCAGCAAGCGCAGCTTGAGCGACCTTTTCACATTCAGGGTTTGAGTACACAGACGAGGTTGCTTGAGTTGAGGGTGTTTGTTTTTGGTTACAGTCGTAGGTGGTAGTGACGGGTCGCGACGTTTGGAGGTTTGTCGGTCCGTATTGAAACTTTCCGCGACCGCGTCCTCCCCCTCTTACAAACGATTTACCCCGAGAGGAAAGTCGCGAAGAGGGCGGAGGAGGCGGTGGCAAGTTGTAACTAGTTGGGATAAAACTACCACGGTATGCCGACATCGTGCGGTTGAATAACTAATTGATTTTTGAGAATCTCAGATCATTAAATCAAGAGACGGTTACACGAAAACTTCAAACACGAAACACACTTTTCGAGTTCACGTGAGAATAAACGCAAGAAAGTAGTTGATTATTTATTACTATTATTATTATGATTATTATTATCATTAGCATTAATCTCTCAGGAAAGGAGATTAAATTTTAAGAATAACAAAAACTTTCAACATTTAAATACATTAAATTATTCCTTTAAAAATATATGATAAACCGGGTGATCACTGGTTAGGAAAGTCCCCCGAAGGCGACACTTTTATCGGATGCGGCGCCAAGGCGCGAGAGACATCGCCCCACCATACGTCACCATTTTCCTTGTACCACGCGACTATATATTTTTTTTTGGAAGTAGGAGAAAGATCAGCTTGATGTATATTGAATGACAACGATAAATAAAAAAAAAAAATAAAAACAAAAATAAAAAATAAAAAAATTGAATAATTAAAATCCATTATACCCACTCGTTTTTCGCAGACCTTCTTCCCATCCCACACGAGGTTTCCATCCTAGGTTCCGTAGCTTACAATAATCCACAGCATATCGCATATCATTGAACGCGCGATCTTGCACGAATTCAATGTGATCGTCCTCGTTGTATCCGAATTTTCGTATCAAGAGTCTTGCAAGTTCAAGATTGGAAATCTCAAAATTTGACCCGATGTTATAGATCTCACCGAACTTTCCCATGTGCAAGATGATGTCCAACGCGTCGGCAACGTCTCCCGCATACAGATACTTGCGAGAGTTTGACCCGTCACCATGAATGTAACTTCAGTGTCGTTGAGAATTTTTAATAGTAATTATAACATCATTGGACGTGGAATCAGAAGAGTTACGATCATCGCCTACCACTTTCCTCCACGGATAAGACTGCAAATAAATTTCGAGCATATCTTCTCGGGGTATTGATAGGGACCATAGATGTTGTTGCTTCTCGTGACGATTACCGGCAGTCCGAATGACTTGTGGTACGCTTTCACGAGACATTCCGCGGCAGCTTTTGTCGCCGAATAAGGATTCGACGGAGCTAATATTGAATCCTCACGGCAATCTGACTATCTTATGGGCGAGTGATCAGCGTGTTGTACTTACGATCTGGCGAAAGTCAAAAACCAGGATGCACTTACGCTGGTCTTTGCAATCTCACCGTAGACTTCGTCGGTACTGACATAAATGAATCTTTTTATTCCATGCGATTTGGCAGCTTCCAACATGACGTGCGTTCCCATGACATTATTCTTAGTGAACTCCAATGAACTTTCAAAGGAATTATCCACGTGTGTTTGAGCCGCTAGGTGAAAGATTGTGTCAATCTTCCTCTCTTGCAGGATGAACGACATGAGATCGGAGGAAGTTATATCACCCTTTCAATAATCAATGCAATGGAATTAATCAAACCAACAATGAAGGCAAATGATGGTAATCAATTTTGAGAGAACTTGCGCTACCTTCACGAAAGAGTAGTTTGAAAAGTTTTTCACGGTTCTCAGGTTTTTCAAGTTGCTGCAATAATCCAATTTATCCACCACGACGACATTATATTCCGGATACAGTACGACAAGCTTTCTGACCAAGAAACTGCCGCTAAAATGGAATCAGACAATGAGTTATCAATCGATTGGTGAATGAAATTCCCTCGGGAGACGACGCTTACGTGAAACCAGCCCCACCGGTAACCATGATATTTTTTATGTCAGGGTTCGTCGGTTCTACTCTTGTGCCAATGTCTTCCAGGTCAGCTTTCGAGATATGGAAGACGGACGAATGAAGGGAGGATCCATTCGTGGTTGTCCTTTGACTCTTATGTTGGTGACCTCCTTGAATTGAAGCCGGAGCTAGTTGATAATGAAAACCATTCTGTGATGCAGACGACGAAGAATTCAATATTTCGTCGCGCATTTTTTTTTTTTTTTTTTATTAATAATCAGGAATAGATTTTTAAAAAAAGAATCGCTGTCAAATGAGAAAATTAAGAAGCTAGTTACAAGGTAATCAGTGTCTGCTTGTGAGTTTAAAAGATTCCGAGACGGGCGCGCGTTCAGTCGCGATAATGAGGGGTTAACCAATTTCAGAAGAAAGGGCGTAAAAAAAAATGAATCCGATTTGGGCAAGGGGAGCGAAGGAAGTGAAGCGCATTCGAAGAATTTCCATAAATACGTAGCGGTGAGTGTACGCACGTATCATATCACATTCTTTTTTAATTCTCTGGACATATTATGTATGTATGTGTATGTACAGGATGTGTGTGACGTACGTACAGTACATATTGATAGGTAATGCACGATATGCATCGATACAACGTACACCAAGTACGACACGTTTCATGATTCTTTCTTGTCCTTCACAATGGACTCCGGGAAATCAACTTCTTTTGACACCGTGGGTATTCTCTTTTCACCCGTGCCTTCGATCAATTTTTGCCAACGTCTAAATATGCATTGACACTTGTTGATCAGAGGGTTCTGCGCGAAATTTTCGGGAACGTATGGAAAAATCGAAAAACAAGAGGTAAATACAAAAAAATCAACCTTGCACGTCGTTTCACATCATAGCGCAATGAAATCTCACGTTCTTAAACGTAGCGGGAAAAGATGCATTATCACTATCGGCTGAGTACTTGCGGTTGTTCACGGCCGGTATGACATCAAATGAGAGGGGAGGCAAGGTGTTCGCAATTTTTTCCTGACTCTAATTCATCTTACAGAGGCAATAAGCCGCGCCGCGATCGTCGCAAGAGAAAGATCTCGATCGAGCGTCCCGCAACTGAAAGCTTCCCATCTGAAAGAGATTGCCCTTCAACTAAAACGTGACTTTTAACGTGACCTCTGTCACGTGTTATTATCTAAAAGTATGTTGTGTACAAGATGAAAAAGATAAAACGAGATCCACCTTTGGTTCTTCCTTAGGACATGTTTGTTTTTCTTTGAAAAATTGTGCCGGCAAGTTTCCTTGAGGGAAAAGATGATTATCATTATACATACGTGCACACGTACACATACACGCACGTATCCGAGTGAGTATCCTGCAAAATGCTCAATCCGGGTTCCGAGCATCTAACCATCTAAGAAGAAAAAAAATAAATATGTACAATTACACACAAACCCCCCAATGTCACTCAAAAAGTCGCTACTACTATGAGGGGCTGATGAATATGTGCGCCATCTTTAATTGGAATAAGATCGATAATTCTTGAGATTATTGCGCAAAAAATGTGATATTAGAATGGAATTTTCACCAAACTGTCATACGTAGTACGATCATTCATCAACAATTCCATCTCATGTGGTTAACTGTTTGGCTATTACGTACCGACGTTAACTTTAACCACACATGTTCTTAATACGCCATCCATCCGTTATTTAAACCGTTGTAGTTTTTTCAAAGTACTTACTATACAAACGTGCCTATGTACCTATTCTTAGTTGCGTCTAAGCGTTGACAAACTTCCTTTTGCCTTTTCTTTTCTTTTCTTAATATACATATATATAAAGAATGTGGTCTTGTTTTCACAAGTGCCCTTGCATTCGCTTCCGTGGCGATTCACATACGCCACTTGACCAATTCTACGAGGACGAAGATAACTTGGAATTCGAGCACCTGTTAGCCAATCAGGATAGCACCTCTCTCTCTGCTCTCTTGACGCGCAACCCGTTTCCCCGGGTCACAAACACCCCAAGTTATTTCAGTCCGCGTATGATACTGCCTAACGAGGAAGCTACAGCTTCTGCCAACCGTTTGTTATTGGAAGACGACGAAAATTTACAGGACGCACAATTTTTGCCTGATGAACAGATTAGCAAATTTACGGAGCTGATAAGTGAACAGGTGAGAAGAACTCAAATATCTCGATCGTTTATTAGGTATCCGACATACATTAGTTGAGGAGAGGATAGTTGGATTGCGATTGAGCAGATCAGTTTCTTTGTCACATGTTCGCTCCCGTCGTCTATTGGTTAAAATGATATTCGTCGGTGGTTTCGTGTGAAATTCGATGACGGCCAACTTTGATATTATGCTTACCATTTCTACTCTCTATTTCATGCATTTTTTTTTTTTTAGTCAACGCGGGTTTGTATGGGTTGTTTTCCGCTGGTGTCGTTGGAATGCCGGAATTTTAATCAAATTGCTTTCACCCCTCCACTCGTTTCAGGGCAAATACGATGAGTATAATGAGGTCACCGATGATCAACTGGTGGCGGAAGAAGAGGAGGCTCGACGTCAAGAGGAAGAGGATATCCAGCGAAAGCGCCAGGCTGCCACACAGGTTGCTCTTGCGAAAGGCCTGATTTCATCATCAGATCAACCGATCACCAATAAGAATGCATTTTTTTCCATTGGTGATGAAGAAAGTGACTTTCCCAATGATGGATCAACATCCATAGAGTTCTCAAGCAAAAAAATCATAGCGACCAGTGACTCTGAGTCACAAATTTCATCCCTCAATAAGCCCAGAAACCCACACGAACGAGTTCTTGCCAAAGATGTGAATCTCGATGATTATGACGACGTAAACGATTTCGAAAACATGTAAGCAACTTAAAGATGTTGTCGCAATTCTTCCATAAAACTAAGAGCACATCTTTGAATTATTACCATTATCATAAAATGAAAAAATTTCAATTTCTTTAATTATGAAATCGTGATTGAAATTAAAAAACAAAAATCAAATGAAATAACCATAAAAAAAAAAAAAAAAAAAAAAAACAAATAATAATAAAATAAAATAAAATACTGACTTTAGGCCGCCCACCAATTCCAAAGATCAAACGGCGATCAGCGATCCCTTAACCTTCCCCTCGAACGATACCACTCAAGAAGGAGCATAATACGCGACAATCAACTAAAGATTGAAGACTACTCTCCATTTTCCGTTAGCATACTACGGTCCGATGATTATGAAGAATATTATAGTCCAACTATAGGTGACGCAGGTGACGAGGAAACCATTAACCCATTTGCAAATATTTTACCTGACTTTTCGGAGAAATTGGGTAGATTCTTTGGTAGTTTGGCCAATTCCACGAAAGAAAAAAATAAATCAAGAGAGGATGATGATGATAATATTAACCTTAATGATGATAATTTGGGTGTGAGCAAAGATAAAAACCACCACATTAAGAACTTGTTCCCATTTGTGACTGAACCGGAAGAGTGTCGAGTAGGGTCATCTTCATCTGATGTAAATAGAAATATTAATGGTACGAATATTCGTATAGGATCACTGAAATTAGCCAATAGGTTGACAGGCTCACCTTTTGAAAGATCCCCTACCAACGATTCCAGAAGCTAGAAATTAAAAACCGTAAAAAAAAAAATTTTTTTTTTTTATTTTATATTTGAAGTATAAATATCATTTTTTCGATTTTGTTAAACAGAACCAACTTAATATTGTTATTTTATCTTTTTTTTTTTTTTCCTTTATTTACCGGACAAGACATTTAAGTTTCTCTTGGCACCTTTTTCATCACATTAATGTTAACCTCCTCCCACCTTCCTCTCATCATCTTACCTTTCCACTTTTATTCAACCACCATTTATTTAATTTCTATTTACGATTGATTCGCTATCATAATTGCCTTATGAACTCATTTATGTAAGCAACCGTCATCGATCATCGATCGGACATTTATTAATTAAAGGACATTAATTAATGTTGTAAAATAATTACCTTTGTTAGGCGGACGTTGTTGTCGATGTGATTGATCATCGACGCATGGTTTGCGCTCTTGGATGAACAAATTTGTCAAGCATAGCATGGCACGGTACGATACACATTAACTGTTACCAACCAAGCGTATGCGGTATGGTTCATGCGTCAAATCTTTAAATCATTAAACGTGCATCGGAGTCGTCATGAAAAGATCGAAAAAAAAAAAAAATAGAGTTGAGTTTATCAATTATTATTTTATTCTCGCTGTGCCAATTTATTGTCAATAACGTTCGCCACAAAAAAAATTGTATATATATTCATCAACTAATCCTTTTCTTAATAATTTTTATGATTTTTTTCTTTTCTTTTAATGTTTATTTATACACTATGATTCTTAAGTTTTGATAATTTTTCAAGTTTCAAGTAATACATAAAAAAAAAATTTTTTTTTGAAAGCATGACAGATAATCATATTTATAAAAAAATTTTCTTTATGTTATCATATAAATAAAGGTCCAAGTAAAATTCTTTTAAAATACTTTAATAAGTTTTCATAATTTAATGATAAAATGTTTATAAATACAAAATTTAAAATAAATATAAAATTTCAAAATTATTTTATAAATAATATTATACTATAGATTCTTAAAAACTACAAATATAATAAAATTTTTGATTTTATCGAATATAGTATAATAATTTTATGTTATTTCTATTATCAATTAATCTTATTATAATTCTATTTATTAAAGTTTTCAAAAATTTTTTTTAAATATTAACTTACCTATATATCAATATAAATATATTTAATTTAAGTAAGAAGAATATCTAAAAACAATTAAAATAAATAATTATTTGTATTGTCTAAAGATTTATAAATTAATGGATAGTATAAAAAAAACAAATTGTTTATATTTTATTTGATCAATATAAAATAATTATATGATTATCTAGTATAAATAAACTACTTATAAAAACAAAACCATTAGTTAATAGTGTCAACCTATCCAATTCACCTCTTAGGAATCAGATAGAGACAGAGAACTAGTGCAGGGAAACACCAAGTTAG
>CAJVPT010001377.1:0-21752 GCA_910592055.1 Acaulospora colombiana | reverse complement strand
CTTCAAATTAATATTTTATAATAAATTATTGATCAATAATTGATAAAACTTTAAATATATAATCATGATATTCTTATAATAAAAATATTAAAGTTTTATTTAAATTCAATAATTATTTATTAAATTATAATAAAAAATATCAGTCTAAAGACTTTTGCACCGAACTGTATAGATTAACCATTCTATTTACTTATTTATTCTTTGATCTCTCTTCTTCTTCCCTCTTAAAATTTTTAACACTAATGATCTCTTACTAGTTCTCACTTTAGAGATAGCAACATGTCTAAGGATAATCAGTATAGTCATATCATTGGTTTTATAGATTTATAATTATATTTTTAACATGTACTATATCTATATTTAAAAACTATATCCAGTAAAGTAAAGGCTGAGTTAGTGATCAAAAAAAAAAAAATTTTTTTTTCATAAATAAACTATAATAAATTATATAAAAAATAGTTTAGTAAAATAAAATGATATTTAAGACTTTACTGAATATTCAGTAGGAATATTGTAATAGATAATATAAAAAAAAATACTTAATAGAATTAGATATCAAATAAAATTCTAAATTAAGAAGCTTAAAAATAATGCAACAAGTTTCAACAATGATAATTCAAATATAGTATAGAGGAATGGTTAGGTTTTTTTTATCAATATACTATATTACAAAAGTTTGAATAAAATTAGACAAATGAGTTTTTTTAAGTTTTAACTATCAGTTTATTAGAATATTAGATCATAAAAATTTAAAGTAAAATATAGAGTAATGGAATTTATATAAATATAATTCTATATATTCATCTCACTTTATGAAGAAATTTTGAGAACATCAATGTATTCAATAAATTGAGCAATATTATTTTCTCAAAAAAAAATACAAAAATAAAATAAAATAAAAATATTTTTAAATACTATTATAAAATAATTAAAATTAAATTTTCTAATCTTTTCAATTATTTTGATCTAGTTTTTATTAGTATTAAAATAAAACTTTTTTATTTTATTTCAATTTAAACTTTTAATATTCTATTCTTATTATATAAAGCATAAAACATTTTTATAATTTTAACTTACTTATTGAATTATTTTTTAAAAAATAATTTAACTTATCAAATTTTCTATTAATCTTAATAATAATTTTAAATAAATATTTCTTTTACATAATATATACAACTCAAGAATTTATAGATCTGTGGGTCTATAGCATAGTGGTAGTACTTCCAGGTCGCAATCACAAGGTCCAGAGTTCAATACCACACAAGGGTCATTTGAGAAAAAACAATCAGATTACATGAGGATGGGACTTCTGGCCTCCCTGTTGATCACCGGGCTGAAAAGGATCTACCGCGAGGATTGTATGAAGAAAGGCCTCTGGTTTGGTTACACGAATTATGCCTAATCTAACCCCCTAAACTGGATAGGAAATAAACTCCAGGATCCCGCTTTTAGGACTGCGGTAATTGTCTGAACATAACACTAACCCCAAACTGTACCAGCAGACTCTGGGACCCCATTTTAGGACTGTAGCAATTGTCTGAACATTTCCTATCCCAAACTGTACCAGTAGACTCTGGAATCTGACTACTCTAACTTGGAATATTCCAATCTGGTGGTTGCTTAAATGAAGAACCTGTCGAACAGGACTTGTCTGTGATGCCACAGGTAGTAACAAAGAAGATTGAAATCCCTTCAGAGGTTCAAGTGAAAAGTATCAGGGTATCTGGATAGTTAAATTAATCCTTGAGGATTTAACACCAGTGTATAAGTTAGTATAGCAATATAGTCCCTTAGTAACAGAATTAGCCAACTATACCAACATCAATGTTGATGACTGTTATCAACTATCTGGCCCCTAGTCAGGCGTGCCCACCTATAAGGAGGTTTCAAGCAGGTCTGCCTAAGACAAGCCACGATAGATTATCATTAATTTGTATATATATGTATGAGATAATTGATGTAATGCTTAAGATTTAATTATTAATAAACAGCTTGCATCTAATACCAGTTGTGGTTTAAAAAAAAAAAAAAAAAAAACAACTCAAAAATTTATATAATTTTGTCTAGATATTAAAATTATTATTATATTTCAAAAAAGTTTTTTAAATCTTATATTAATTCTTTTTTTTTAAACAATTCTTTTTATTTTTTATATTAAACTTTTAATTAATTGATAACAATTCAATTTTTAAATAAAATTATTTCAACTTTTTCAAAAAAAAACTTTTTATTAGATTATTTTATTTTATTTTTTTTTTAATTCACAATCATACTACAATGACATGTTTTTATTGAAATATTGAAAAATACCACAAAGTTTACAAACTTTCATAAAGCGATTAACTTATCATTGTACATTATTAGTTAAAGGACTACATTATTTAAAAAATATGAAAAGTTCACTAAACTAGTTCAGACCAAACAAAACTAAGTCTAAACTAGATACTCTAAGTCAGATTTTGGGGACAATATCTTGCTCTCCTAGTAGCTTGGCATTAGTCTCTAAGTTAACCAGGATCATTACCAATAGTTTGTTACTGTTGATTATTCTGAAAAATGATGAATTGCTAAAGTTGGCACTAGGAAAAAAAAAGGGAAAAGAAAAAAAAAAAAACAATTCAAAGCCCTGCAAAAGGCTTTTGCTTTATTTTACAGTTTTCTTTCAAAAGGAGTTTGCCTGATTGTGATATTCTCTAAGCTTTATGATGTTTGAGAAACTTAACCATTCTCAAAAATGATTTTAAGAAGAACATTTAAGAAATTTATTCTTCTGCTGATATACAGATTCACTTAATACTATTGGAGTCAGTGCTATATTATGGAAGAGTTTGCCTGATTAGAATAAAAAAATCTTTTTAAGAACTTTGTTTGACTAGAATAAAAGCTTGGAGACCTTAGCTTTTGTTCAAGAAAATCTTTTCATCACCTAAGAAACTTAGTGAGAGATAGGAGTTAGATCTTCTTTTTCTACCTGGCACTCGTCTTTCAGTATTATAATTGTTTCCTGAAGATTGAACTTGTACAATTGGAGGAAATATGTTTTTTAGAACTTTTCTTCCTATATAATCAATGATATATTGAGACACATGAATGGACCAATAGGAGCTTGTTTATATTCCAAAAACTGACATGTTTTATGTCATCCAATCACCTTTGATGAGGATTTGTGCTATCCAAAATTCAGTATCAGACTAAGGTAGGTAAAATTCCTCAGAAAACCATGAAAATGGAGAAAATAAGCCTTTTTACTGCAAAAAACCTCTATAAACCTCTCATTTCAAAGGTTAAAAAGACCTTCAGGTATTTCACAATCAATTCTTCTTCCTTTGGAAACTTTCTTACTATTGGTAAAAAAGGTGTTGCTTGACTTTTCTTGATCACTATAAGTCAAGTTTTTGAGTAAAGAGGTTTGTAAACAATAGAAGAAGGGTAGAAGTGACTCTTGAAGTCATACTTCAAGTTGTTTTAAGGAAAGTGTTAAGACTTTATTAGCAAGAAAGTATAAAAACTTCTTGTGAACATCTTTTTTGTGTGGTCAAAGGATCAGTAAAACTTTTTTTTTTTTATTAGATTATATTTAATTTAGATATTTATTATTTATATTAAATTACTTTTTCCATTAATCTTCTGACCACACACAAAAAAAATGTTTGCAAGAAGTTTTATACTTCTAGGCTAACAAAGTCTTATCACTTTCCTTAAACCAACTTGAGAACAAGATTCTCAAGAGTTACCTTACCACTTCACTACCTCTTTTTATATCTTGCTACAAAAAACTTGTCTTCTTGTGACCAGAAAGACAACTATACTCTTCTTATCAATGGCAAAAAAGTTTTGAAAGAAAGTAGACCTGACCTCTCTATCTCCCTTTTACCTGTCTCAGAAACACCACAGAACCTTTGATGTGATGAGAGACTCTTTAAAAGACAATTTCACTACTTTCTTGTTAGTATAGATGCTCTAATAGTACTCTTTCACAATTTTTCCTGAGGGATTTTGCCTACCTCAGTTTGATCCTGAATTTTGTGTAGCACAAAGTTTCTGGTACTGTGATTGGACAATGGAAACATATCAGCGATCCAAGATATAAACAAGTCTCTATTGGCTATCTCACATGTTTGAATGTATTTCCTCAGTTTTCATAAGAACTTGGGGTCCATCATAAATTGTATGCCAGTCATATAGATAAATACAAGTATATGACATCATTGGATATACAGAAAGAATAAAGAAATCTGGATTAAGACTCATCAGATAACAAACAATAATTCTCCTCTACTCCTCCTTCCCTTTTTTAGTGAACATAACCAGAGAAAAAAGACTACAAAGTGCAGAATCCTTTAGGAGAATTTTGATTACCTGGCATTGACACATTGGAAAGACAACTCACTGATTCATTAAGCAACTATCTTCTCTCTTCAAATACTCTCTTGATAGCATCATAATAAAAAATTTTTGGTTAGCACTAGTGGAGTTAAGGCTCCATATGAGGGATCTCCAACATCAGAGATAATAGGTATCACAGGTAAATCCTTAGCACATTAGCTCTCTCCTTATAGAATTTGAAGTAGTGATAAACTATTTGATGGATTATGTTTTGTCATGTCTCTAGGGAGTGCTGGTATGGTCTTATAGATAATATAGTTAAAAGTTTTTTTTACTCAATGTTATTTCTTGTTTTGTTTTAGTAAGTAGTTTACCTACACTAGACAGTCATATAATTATCTTATCCTGGTTGGGTGAGATGTAAATAGTTTGCTTTTTGTATTATTGTTGACCTGTAAATCCTTAGACAGTATAGATAATTATTTATCCCAGTTGTCCCTAGGTATCTTCTTACTTTAATAAAACATGTTCACCCTGATGCAAGAATAAGCTAGCATTAAAAAAAAAAAATTATTTATATTAAATCAATATTTTAAACAATTTTTTGATCTATTATTGATTTATTATATAATCAAGATAAAATAACATTTCTTTTTATATATTTGAAATTAAATTATTATTTTAATTTATTACTTGGATCAAAGTAAAAAAATTTAAATATTAATCAATTGAACAAGTTAATTATCTTTATTAATTTTAAAGTTGTTGAATAAGCTTTTACTATTATAGTTATATATCTTTATAAAACTTATTTAACTTTAAAAATAGTTTATTTTTTTTTAATCTACAGTCAAGTCAGCATAGTGTGTTTTTATTGTATATATACTAGGTATTTACAAATTGTTGTGACTTTCACATACTGACTCACTCGTTGTCAAAAAGCTATTTTTCTTAATGCAGCCTAGGAAATAATATTTCACTCCTTTACTAATTTGAATAATTCCTCTAATTAATAAATCATTGCCTATAGGTTATTACTGTAGAATTTATTTTAAAAATAGTATTAATAAGATTAAAAAATATTATATTGATTAAATTTTTTATAGTTGAATATTATTTATTACTTTTAATTTTTTTTTATTTCAAGAAACAATTATATATTTTAAATTTATTTAATTAGTTTATAGTTTTTTATTATAAAAAATTTTCAAATAAATATTAAAATTAAAGAATTCAAAAATTTATTTTTTTTTAGACCTATGGGTCTATAGCACAGTGGTTAGTGCTCCACAGGTCAGATTACAAGATACCAGTTCAACTCCTGGTGAAAGCAGCTGAATAGAATTAATACAGTATCTGGCACCGTAACCTGTAATGCACTATTTCCCATAAAAAGCCATTTCACACACTGGTCCAGTGGGTGTTGGGATTGTGATCACCAGAAAAGGTGTCGTGGTGTGACGATCATCTGGTAGGAGCATAATGGTCACCAAGATTGATAACACGAAGCACTAAGCCCCTCAGGGATTGTCGATGGAACTTTAACAGGTGATGTAAGTAAACTACTGGTGCTATCCCTGTGTAGGAGTTGCACCCTGCTTAGTGAATAACCCCTAGATTTGGCAGCTAATGCCAATTGAGAACCCGATGGATAAGTCTACTAGGAGATACAGAAGTTGCGTCCCTATTGGTGAATAATCCCTAGGTTTGATAGCGTGTACCAACCATTGGACAAAGTTCTTGAAGCATTAACTAGGCAATGCATAGAGGCATTTAGATCTATTCGCAGCTGCGGGGACCAAAAATGTGATTAAGAGATTATAAGGTATAGAAGGTTACCGTAGGTCCTAGTAAGGGGTAGAATGCCAGGGTCTAGATTAGGTTAGGTGGTTTAAAACTAGTGGTAGGATTTCCACCTCCTAAAGATCCAGCCTGAAATGCGGACCCACCTACAGAATGTAAGTTGGTATAACTGGGTAAGGCTATAGGTGATAGGGGTGGGTTAATTTAGATGGACTGTTATAGTCATGTAATAGGTTTAATTACTTAATAAACATGTGCTATTAGCACCTTTCACCCGAAAAAAAAAAATTTTTTATTTTTTTTATAAAATCTTTTTCTAAGTTTATTTATAATCTAAGCCATTTAATTCAAAACCAGCTCTTTTTTTTATATTTTTTAATAATAAAAAAATTTTTTTTAATCTGCAATCATGCTATAATGGCTTGTCTTTATTAAAAAATTAAAGTAAATCTATAATAATTTGCAGACTTTCACAAAATAATTAATTCGTCTTTATATATAAGTACTCTAAATCAGATTTTAGAAACAATATTATACTTTCCTGATAAATGGTAATAATCTCTATTTATCAGGATTATTGCCAATAGTTTGTCACTGTTGATTATCTAAAAACCAATGAATTGTTAAGTTAAAAAGGGAAAAGAGAAAAATGATTAAAGGAAGGGGACAATTCAAGATTCACCAAAAAAATTCAAAAAATAAAAACAACATATTTTCAAAAGGGATTTACCTGATTGGGATAGTCTTCTTGCTTCACTTGAACCTTAGAAGAAATCTTCTTTTTTATCACCTATAGCATCAAAAAAATCAATTTAACTGATCTTTTATTTAAATGAGCATTAGATTGGGATATTTTAAGAAAAGCATTTAGATCTCAGCTTTTTTCTATTAAAGCTTTGTCACTACTTGAGGAACTTAAGTAAGAAATGAGAGTTTGCAATTCATATTATTCATCACTTGATTTTTTGATGTCATGAAAATTTTTATTAAGGGACTTAAGCTTTTGAAGATAGATATTTTTGGAACCTTTTTTTCAATCACCAATGATATTATCAAAACATGTGAATGGGACCAATAGGAGCTTGTTTACATTCTAAAATTAACATATTTTATGTTAGCCAATCATTTTTGGTGAAAATTTTTGTTACCTAAAATTCAGAATCAAACTGAAGTAGGTAAAATTCCCTAGAAAACAATAAAAGTGGAAGCTCTAAAAGGATCAAGACAGTTAAAAAGGAAGAAAATAAGTTTTTTTGTTGCAAAAAACCTCTATAAACCTCTCATTTCAAAGGTTAGATAGGCCTTTATGTACTTCACAATCAGTTCTTCTTTCTTTGGAAACTTTTTTGCCATTGGTATCAAAGGTATTACTTGACTTTTCTTGATTACCAGGAGTCAAGTTTTTGAGTGAAAAGGTTTATAAACAAAAGGGAAAGGGTAGAGGTGACTCTTTAAGTCATATTTCAAGTTTTTTTAAGAAAAGTATTAAGACTTTATTAGCAAAGAAGTATAAAAACTTCTTGTAAACATCTTTTTTATATGTGATCAGAAGATTAGTGAAAAGAGTTTTTATATTTTTTAATAATAATAACTAGTTATTTAAACAATACTTATTTTTTAAAAAATTTTTTTAAATTATTTCTTTATACAGTAGAGGACAAAAAAATTACACAAATTTTTATTATAATTTAGATTTTTTTTTTTTACTCTCTATCAAGTTAGGTATGTGTGCTTTATTAAACATATATATACTTTACATTAAAAATATATTGCTAAAGATAAATATCTACTTAACTCACTTGTCCCTATTTTAAGAATTATTAAAACTCTAAGTAAAACTTTGAAAGTGATTTATTACTCTATTAGTAGTTCAAATAAAGATCCTTCCAACTGTTAACTTCATTGCCTACAGGTTATTATTGTAGATCACTCTGTGAGATTCTGACAGAGCTTAAAACTCAACTATTTTATTCCATATTCTACTCTTTTTGTTAAAATTTCTTGGAGGCTTTCATTTTCAAGGTTTCCTTCTTCAGGTAGTGGATTTTTTTGGGGGGGTCATTGTTTTCTAGTCTGATAGATAAGGAGATCTTTTCATCTTGTCTTCTTTATTAATTTCTTGTGTTTGTTTCTATTCAATCATCTTTTTACATCTCTTGTTTCAGACTTTTTTTTTGGATTTGGTTATAAACTCTTTTTTGTATTTTTATTATTTACTTTCTTACTATTTTTTCTATATGTTTACCTTGATATTTTAGATCTGTCACTTCTAGGATAAGGTCAGTTCTTATAAGACCAGTACAAAAGTTTAGTATATTCTGACTAGTTCCAAAAGTCAGTCCTACTATTTTAGTAATCTACTTGTCAAACTTTCCTATTTCTTTATGGTCATCAATGATCAGCCTGGGGTTTTTTTCTTTAGTCTCTCTCTTTCTTTCCCTCAATAACTCTTTAAAGTTTTTGATGATTTCATCTATTCCTTTATTTCATGTCTATTATAGCTGATCTTTATAGGCTAAATATTCTAGCAAGTGTTCTATAATTTTATCTTGTTGACTATATGCAATGCATTTCACTTGCTTGTATAGATTTGATTTTCTTACAGCCAACTTATTTAAGATAGGTAGCTTATCAATGACTAGTCTAATAAGAAAGCTTCTTTGTTGGGATTGCTTAAAAGATATATTTCACATGTGTCCACCTTTAATTCTTTCCTATACTAGATTCTATACATAAGTCTGGTGTTCTGAAATTTAATGACTCTATTTTTTCTCTATTCTGTTTTGTTTTGTCCACTGATAAGCTATTGTTTTATTATTAATATTCTTAAGGAACTGTCTAATTGAATCATTTAAAGTTGTCTATTGTTACTTAATTTCAGTAATAATTTTGTGTAAAATTTGATTTTTTCATTCAATCGATAAAAATTTTAGAGTATCATTAGCTAAGGTATCTGCTTCTTCATTATAAGGATTATTTGAGTATGCTTTGATTTTTGTGAACTTTAGATCTATATTTTTTTTTATTCTTTACCATATATATCTATAGGAACCAATTTTTTTCTTTGAGCTATCTTTTATGTATTCTTTTCGAGTCTTTTTTTTTCTAAGGATTTCTACTTAAAAATATATACTTGACTATCTGTAAAGATCTCTACCATGCTTTCAATTAAAACTATTAGGAGTATTGTTATGATTGCTATCAATTCTGCTCTTATAGATGAGAGCCATTTATTTACTTCTGTTTGAAACTTGCCTTTTTTTCTTTCTTTTTCTATTTGAATCCAGGCTGCTCTTATCTTCATATCTTCTTTTTTATAATTAGTAAGTGATCTATCAGAATAGAAGATTAGTTTTTCTTTAGATCTAAGGTTTCATTGAAGTATATAGTATCTATTAGGTAATCTTAATATACTTACAGTATTCTCTAATATGTTCTTTGATAATGAATTCTTTCCAGGTTTCAATGTCCACATGATTTACTTTATCATTTTGAATCTTAAAGGGCTTTGGTTGCTGTAAATCACTTTTTTAATCCTTTTTTCAAGTGCTGACTTGGGGTTGGGGATTTTTAAGTCTCATGTTCTTTTGGTAAACTTTCTTGTATTGAGGTATGGTACTATTTATATTTCTTCTATTTTTCTTTCAATAATACAATCACTATTTAGTGTTTTGCCTTCTAAACATTCCAAGCATTTTTGTATATTGGTTTTCTGATCATTATTGAGGTTATAATTGGTAAAATATTTTACTATTCCTCAAGTTACTTAATTTCTTTTATTCCCCATTACTATCCATAATTTTTTTTGCTTATTTCGATTAGGGTATATTTTTGAGTATACTAATTCTCATTTTATATAATTTTCACTTCCAGATCTTATAAGCTGCTTTAGTTATTCTTATGGAAGATTTTTGGCTATAATTTGAAACTATTCTGATATGTGTCCTTTACTTGTATCTTGTAGGAGCTGAAGTATTTGCTAGTTTCTTATTTTTTTAGTTTTCTAATCGATTAGCTAGTTCAAATATATTAGTTGATTGTTTCTAAATGATAGTATAACTTTTTTATATTCTTTCAGTACAAGATATTCTCTGATCCAAATGTTTTCTTTTTTGTATTCAAAGATGTCTTGCCATTTCCAACTATTCCCATATCCTTGGCAATTTTAGTCACTTGAAGTGGGAAGTTACCTTTGTTTGTTAGATAACTTAAGGATTTGCAGGTTAATAAATTGAGTGGTTTCTAATTTTTTATCTGTACTTGATTGAGTCTAATGATTATTGTGATTTCTGTTGGTCTGGAATCATTTATTCTGTTGCAAAGTTCTGTTACTTGGCTTTCTTTTTATAACATTTAAATACTTTTTAAGTTATAAATCTTTGGCTGATAGATTACATTATTGGGCATTGATCTGCATGAATCACTCTTATTCTTGAAAAGTTTTCTATATACTGTTGTTAAGGTGTTACATATTTTCCATAATAATATATTATATTGTATTTTAAATTCTATCCTAGATATTAATACTCCATTTAGAATGTATAGAACTTATTTATCTATTATCTTTTTATGTTTAAGAACTCTTGTTATTATGTCAACTTCTTAAGTACTCATTCTTTAAGCTCAATTACAGTTTTTGATTATCCATCCAGATTCCTATGAATCTAGCCTGTTCTGTTCTATTAAGCTTTTTAATCACTTCTTCTTCAGTACCTGTTTTTACCTCTTCTGGATAGTAGTTAGAATTGTTAATAGTACCAAAAATTGATTTGTTGCTATTTATTTGAGAGTTGTTGGCTGTATAAAAGATTCTTGCAGTTTTCAGAATCTTTTTCATATTTTTCTTTAATCTAGCTATCCATGTTGTATTATCCATGAAGGCTATGGCTACATGTCTTGATTTTAATTTTCTTGTAATTTGTTTTTTAAGATCAGAATTTCATGTAACTGACATTTTATATCTTTTTTGTATATCATTCTGGATTTTGCATAAAAGAGGATAATAAAAAATTCTTTAAAGTAGAGATAAGATGATTTTTCCTTATCAATTCCATCTTCAGCTACTATTGATTCTATGAGATCATTTTTAAATATGACCTAGAATTCTCAATCTTGAAAAAAATTCAATATAATCTTTATGAAATCTTTTAGAGCTTTAATTCTTTCCATTGCTTTTTTTTTTTTTTTTTTTTTTTTTTTGCCCTCTGTCAGGCTAGTTATATATGCTTTATTAAACATTTGTAAGCTGTGCATATAATATGAGATGCTAAAGCTAATTCTTTAACTAACTCACTCGTCTAGGTTATTTTACCCTTCTAAGTACAACTTTGGGAGTAATTTATCGCTCCGTTAGGAGTTCAGGTGAACACACTTCCAACTTCTAATATCATTGCCTACAGATTACTACTGCAGATAATTCTTTTCATTGCTTTTATTAGTATATCTAGACTAATTATATTATATACTTTTGCAATATCTTGAAAAAGTATCCACAGTTCTTTTTGTTTTATCTAATATTTTCACAAATATTGTTGAAAATTTGAATTAGTTCTATTATACTTTCTTCTGATAGTTTTACATAGTTCAATTCTCTAAGAATATTATTGTTTTTATAAATATTTCTCATTCTATTGATGAGAATTTTGATAAAACATTTTCTTGTAACTTCTAGTAGGATAATAGGTCTAGTATTTGAGAGTTCATAACCCCAAGGTTTGGGTTTTGCTATTGGATATATATAACTCTGTTTTCAATATTTTGGAGTGACTTTCCATTTTAAGAAGTTATTCAGTATTTTTCTCAAGAAGTCTTTTCCTTTTTGCTTAGCCTCTTTAGCATTTTATAACTAATTTGAGATTTTTCTAAAGCTTTGTTGTTAGAAAGTGCTCTCAATGTTTTACCTAATTCTTCTTGTGAGATTGGCTCAAGTAGTTAATTGTATCAAGATGTTTGAATATATTCTCTTAATTTATACTCTTCTTTTCAATCTTTTGGTAAATTGTCATAGTTAGCTTTTTTTTTTTGAAGATCTCATAATGGTACCATTTTATTTCCTTTTCAATTCATCTTTATAAGTTGAAATATATTTATTATCCCCTAGCTTGATCTTAATCCTATCTGGTACTATTTTATTTCTAGTTCAATTGATTAGAAAACTAACCATTCATCTTTAATTGTTTTTCAAGTCATTATATCTCTGTTTCAAAGTAGTTTTAATATTATTTTTTATTTTTTTCACTTCCAATCTTTAATATATAAATTTAATACCTTCTATAATATCTTGGATATCTTTTTTCAAAGATTTTCATGACATGTTAGAGGGGCTATATTGAATACAATAGTTTTCAATCAGATGATTTAAATTATGAGTATTATTATGTTTTTCTATAACTAAGTTGAGAACCTGTAGCTTATCTATTTCTTTTGATATCTCTATTTTATTGTAAAGTTTTTTAAGTTGTAGGGCTTTTCTGTAACTGATAAATTTAGTACTGTACTTATGGGGCTTTTCTTCTAATTGAGATGTTTTCTTTGTTGCTAGTTTGTTAAAGACTACTTTACATAACAATTTCTCAAAGGTATTTCATAGTTTGTTTGCTTGATCCTTCCTTTTATCTAAATTGGGTACTTCTTGTAGCAACAATTCTAGTGATATTTTAAATTTATAGTCTATACTTTTATTAAATGCTTGCCATTGTAATAAAGATATATCCCTTATATCGATTCTTCTTTATATACTTGTGAGAGGTTTTGTGATTCTGCTTCTTGTAAAAAAGTCTTTATCATATAAAGTCATTAGGAGCATAGTGTGATTACTGTGATTATCAAATCAGAGTAGTGGATAACTTGTTAAACTATGAGAGATCTAAATAAAATCTATTATATTATTACTTGTTAGGTTTTTTTTTATTGAAGTTTTTTCTTTGCCTTTCCATATAACTTGTATATCTATAAAGTTCTATTTATCAAGAAAGTTAAATAGTGGGATTTCAGGTCACCATGATGATCTGAAGTTTGCTTTTGGGAATAACTTTCTATCTTCTAATAGGTTATAGGCAGTATTAAAATCTCATATTATTATTATATGAAAGCCTTGTTCATATTTTCTTTTAATAATGCTGGTTATTTTATTCTGTACCATTTTGTATTTTGGTTTGTCTAAAGGAATATAGATCTGTATAATACAGATCTTCTTTCTTTTTATAAGCATATTGGCAGCAATAATATATTCTTCTTCTTTCTTTACTGATGCAATCTTTTTTTTTAGATCTCTTCTAATTAAGAGACTAACTCTTGTTCAAATAGTGTATCTTTATTGATGCTATGGAAATGTTTATAGTCTTTCTGATTATTGAAAGTTCATTGTGCATTAGTTTCTGTCAATTTTATTTCACATAACCCCAGTATAGCTATTTCTTGTTCAAGTATCTCTTCAACTAGGTTTTGTTGTTTTGTTTTATTTGTTATTTCTCTAATATTGTATGTACCTATTTTGATCACCTTTTTACCTATCTTGTCTTCTTTTTTGGTTTTTCCTATTAGTCTATATCTACTTCATAAAAAAATTTTTTTTCCATTCTTCTTGTAGAAATGTTGTAATATTTATATTCCCCTTCTCTTCTATTCTATTACTACTTTTTGAAATTCATTTGTTATTCATATTTGTGATTTTTAATAAGGAAGCAATAGGCTGTTGCTCCTCTTAATTACTATTAAGGACTAATATATCTTTAGGACTGGTTTGCTTCCTTATTACTGAGTAGTAATTTTCTGAAGCCTGATTGTCCCTCTAAGATGTCTATTCTAGCATGTAATCTTTCTAGAATAGGTAAAATATTTATTAAAGGATCTTGTGTACTTTCTATTTTAGGTCTTGTGTTGACTTCAGAAAATCTATTTCTATAGCTTCATTGATTTCTAATTGGTTCTCTATTGCTTCCAGTGTAGAATATTTTTCTCTAATATTTCTTTCATTCTTTATTCTATTATTGCTTCACTGCCTAGTCTGTCTCAAATTTCTGAATCTATGATAACTTGCTAAATTAGAAATAAACTCTATTGATTCGTTATCTGATTGTGAATCAAGTATTGATTTATTGTCTATATTTATATTTCTGGATCTAAATCTTATATTATTATTATCATCTTTAGGATTTCATCTTTTTGTTTTGGATATATATTTGATACTCTATGAAAGATGATATCCCTGTAAAAAAATATATTATTTGCATATCTTGTCTCTTTCTTCTTTGGTCTTAAATCAAACTACTGTAAAGTTATACTTCTTAAGTGTATAAGAATCTTTAGATATGTAGTATATCTTAGCTTATATACTATTCAATGCTCTGGCTATTAGACTAGTATAGGTTTTATTGATATCTATAGTAGGAGTCTTGCTAAGTTATCATTTCTTTCAATTAATATTTGATTGATTTTATAATCACTAAGCCTAGACTTAAAAAATATAGCTCTTGATATTTCTGTACTGATTGAAGTTATTCAAATTTCTTTAGGATTTAGATTAAGATATTTGTGCCATTTGATATAGGTTTTCACTTGTGTTTTGTATTCACCTCATAGATATGAATATTTTGAACTTCTTCATATTTTTTAGATGTACCTTTATGAGGTTCTTATTGTTTTTCTGATCCATATCTACTAAACATACATGCCAGATGATAGTATTTTCTTTGGATTTAAATTCTTAAAAAACCTTTCTATCTAGGTTTCTTTCTGTCTTTTGTTTCTTGTAGTGGTCAAGGGTATTATATTTTGGATGGCAAAGTTGTCTTTCTTTCATTTAACTTCTTCAATATATTTTATAATATCTTTTTCCTCTTGTATCCAAAAGATTAACCACTTATTTCTATTGATAAACTCTTTTTGTAACTGATTTCTTTTTTTTTGTGAAAGTTTAAGAGTGTTGCTTAGATATGCTTTAGTTTCATTTTCTGTTTCTTCTGAAATATTATTGTTATTGCACCTAATCTATAAGTTTCTTTCTTTTTTATGAAGTAAAAATTCATTGATGATACCATGTCTCTATTTCTAATAGTATAGGAGCTATGTTCATAATGTATTGTCTTTTTACTGTTTATTGGAGTTTTTGTGATTCCAGTTCTTCAATCTCCTGTACATATATCATTGTTACTATACTTCATTATCAATTGTTAATTTATTATCTATTTGTTCTATGATCTCTATTGATTGTCACTTTTATTTACAGTATATTGACTTTCAGAATTCTTGATAATTTCCATGAGTTTATCTTCAATATAGGGTTGTAGGTGATTTTCTTTAATTTCTTTGCCTTGTTGCCAAAAATATGTAATATGTTGAGTTAGAATTCATTCCTTGTGAAAGGTTGTCACATCTACTCCTAGTATTTTAGTTATGATATTATCTAGAATAGTATATATTTTTAATAACGAGACTATTGGTTTACTGAGTTAATTATTTTTTTATTTTAGTAATTGTTGTGAAATCCATAAAGTAGAGTGTTCATCATGTTTTATAGAAAGATTGATTAAGGTGTTTATTATACTCTCTTCTTTTTTACTGACTATCTGTAATATATATTATACTCTATTAATATTTGTTACAGATTTAGATTTATTGATAAGTCATATAATTGTTTGCTTATATTTATCAGTAATTCTATTTTTGGATTGTGGATAAATTTTTTTGAGATTGTTGTTGTTTATATTTTTGATTAGATAATATGAAAAAATCTTGTTGTTTTGTTTTGATATATTTATTTGTTTATATTGGAGATCCTATCCAAATTTTGAAGTTGTATCATGTTTGTATAGAATATCGATCAACATGTTTAGATCACAAGTTATACATATACATATATGGTTTGTTTGTTACTTTTATATGTATACTTGTTTTGCTTGTTCACTTTTACATAATTGTATTCATGTAACAAGATGAAGGATAGATATGTTGTTTATGTATATATATACAGTACGTTTAGACTGTTTTGTTCTTAAGAAGCTTTGATATCCTTTTGGATCTTTGAGTGACTGAAGTAACTTGATTTATTGAGTAAACTTAGTTGTTTCCTGGGTTCCTTACAATGTCAAAAAAGATGTTAACCTGCACTGGCTTGGCTATAAGTTATATGAAGTGGATATTGGCTAACTATAAATTAGTTTACAGGTCTCTTTTCTTTTTCCTAAAAATTTCAAGAAAAAGAAATAAAAGAAAATTAGTAAAACAATACATACCTCTTTTCTTGATATTTATAAAAGACTTGTTATATGTGTGTTGCAAGAGCTGATAGTTTAGTTTTAAAGATATTTTGTTTTTCCTTGTGTATTTGACCAAGTTTATTTTTTTCAAAAAAATTATCAAAAAAGAAAATTTTTAAGAAAAAAGAGAATTGATTTATTAATGTTTTTTTTATTATAATTTTAAATTTATTTATTTAAAAAATACAAAAAAATATTAATATAGATATTTTAGTTTTATAAAATAATTTTTAATTAAAATAATTTATATTTAATTAATAATATTATTTTTAATTTTTTTTTTAATTTTTATATATTAAGTTATATAAATATTATAAAAAATATATTATCTTATAACAAATTATAAGGAAACAATAAATGAACCAGTTCAAATATATAAGGAAAAACAACATATTCTTTAAACCAAGCCACCAAGCACTTTCAATACACATATAACAAGTTACCTAGAAATATCAAGGAAAGAGGTATATGCTACTTTATTAATTTTTTTTTATTTTTTTTTCTTAAAAATTTTAGGAGAAAGAAAAGAGACCTATAAATTAATTCACAGTCAGAAAAAGGGAGTCAATATCAACTTCACATAGCTCACAGCCAGGTCAGTATAGGTTAATACCTTTCTTGAAACTATAAGAAACCCAAAAAGCAACTGAACCTATTTAATAAATCAAGTTGCTCTAGTTACTTAAAGATTCAGAAGAATATCAAAGCTCTCTAAAGACAAGATAGCCTAAAATACATATATACATAAACAATATATCTATTCCTTATCTTGTCATGCAAACACAAATATGTAAAAAGCAGACAAGCAAAATAAGTATATATATAAAAGTGACAAGCAAAATACGTACATATATATATAACTTGTTATTTAAACAAGTTGATTGATACTTCATACAAGTATGATAGCAACTCTCAAAAATAGTATAGAATTGTCAATATAAACAAATAAATAAATCAAATCAATATATAAGGTTTTTTTGTATTACCTAATTGAAATATATAAACAACAAATATCTCAAAAAGATTTATCCGTGACTTAAAAATAGATCATAAATAAATACAAATATGTATTCATGTGATTTATCAATAGATTTGAACCATTAAATATAAATAGAGCACAATGTATATTACAAATAGCCAATAAGAGAGAAGAGGATATAGTAAATATCCTAATCCATCTCTTAAGAAAATATAACAAACACTTTACCTTATGGGCTTTACAATAATTATTATAACTAAGAAATAGTAAATCTAATGGACCAATAGTCTCATTATCAAAAACATATATGATCTTAGATAGCATTATAGCTAAGATATTAGGAATTAATGTGACAACCTTTCACAAAAAAAGAATTTTAACTCAATATATTACATATCTTTGGCAATAAGGTAAAGAAATAAAAAAAGATCTCCTACAACCCTATATCAAAGACAAGTTTATAGAAATTATCAAGAATCATATAAATCATACTAAACCAGAGTAACAATCAATGGAGATCATCAAATAAGTAGATAATAAATTAAATAGTAGATAATGAAGTAATAATGATATGTGCATAAGAGATAGAAGAGTTGGAATTATAGGAATTCCAAGAAATAGTCAAAAGACAATATATTAGTGAATACAGCTTTTATACTACTAGGAATAGAGATATAGTACTATTAACAAATCCATACTTCATAAAAAAGAAAGAAACCTATAGATTAGATGCAATATCAGTTAATATTCCAGGAAAAACAGAAAATAATATTAAAGCATACTTAGATAATATCCTTAAACTTCCATAAGAAAAAAGAAGCCTGCTAAGAAAAGAATTCATTAATGGAAATAAGTGATTAGTTTTTTGAATACAAGAAGAAAAAGACATTACAAGATATATAGAAGAAGTTAACTAAAAAAAAGACAACTTTGTGATTCAATATATAATACTCTTGGCTACCCTAAAGAAACAAAAACAGAAAGAAACTTAGATAGAAAAGTCTTTCAAGAATCTAAAACCAAAGAGAATACTGAGGTCTGACATATATGTTTAATAGATGTGGATCAAAAAGTCAATAAGAATATCATAAAGACATATCTAAAAAGATATAGGAAGTTCAAAATATTCATATCTATGAGGTAAACACAAAACCATGAGTGAAAGCTTATATTAAATGGTACAAATATCTTAGCTTAAATCTTGAAGCAATCTGGATAACTCTAATTAGTACTAAAATGTCAAGAGTTATATTTCTCAGTTTAAGCTTAATGACAATAAAATTAACCATATATTAATTAAGAAATATGATAATTCAGCAAGACTCCTGGGTACTGACAAAATCTATACTAGCCTGATAGCCAGAGTATTTAATAGTATTCAAGCTAAAGTATACTATATATCCAAAGATCTCTACATACTCAAGAAGTGTAACTTTACAGTAGTTTGCTTAAAAACAAAAGAAAAAAAAGATAAGGCATACAAATAACATATTTTCTTGCAGAAACATTGCCTTTCTTAGAGTATTAAACATACTTTCAAATTGGAAAGTCAAAATCTTAAAGAGAAAAATAAAAATATACAATTTAGATTCAGAAATATAGAAGTAGACAATGAATCAATATTGGATACACGGTTAGATAATGAATCAATGGATTCTATTTCTGCTTTGCCAAGTTATCATAGCTTCAAAAACCAGAGACAAATTAGATACAGAAGTAATAATAAAATAGAATAAGGAAAGAACAAAAAAAGAGAACATCCTATAACAGGAAGCAATAGAAAATCAATTAGAAATCAGTGAAACAATAGACATAATTCTCTTGAAGATAAGGGAAGACCCAAAATAAAAAGCTCTCAAGATCCTTTTAAGAGTATTTTAGCCAATCTGAAAAAACTACATGCTAGAATAGATACTTTAGAGAGATAAACAGTCTTTAAAAGATCAAGACTAAGTAATAGAGAAGCAAATGACTTCTAAAGATACATCAGTTCTTGATAGCAATCAAGAGGACAAGAGCTCACTGCCTCCTCATCAAAAATCATAAATATGAGTAACAAACAAACTTTAATAAACAATAATGAGTTAGAAGAAATAGGGTATCTAGATACTGTATCTTAACATTTTTACAAAATGAGTAAAAAAATTTTCTAAACAACAATAGTAGACATAAACTATTTAAGAAAATCCAGAAAGAAAATGATATAAATAAAAATATGATTAGAATTGGTACATATAATGTTAGAGGGATTACAAATAAAACAAAACAGCAAAACTTGATTGAAGAAATACTAGAACAAGAAATAGGTATATTGAAGTTATATGAAACAAAACTAATATAAGTTAATGCACAGTGTGCATTCAATAATCAGAAAAACTATAAACACTTTAATAGTACCAACAAAGATACACCATTTAGAGCAGGAGTTAGTCTTTTAATCAGAAGTGATTTGAAAAAAAGATTGCATCAGTAGAAAAAGAAGAAGAATATATTATTGCTGCCAACATGCTTATGAAAAGAAAGAAAATCTGTATCATACAGATTTATATTCCTTCTAATAAGCCAAGGTACAGAATAAGATAACTAATTTTATTAAAAAAAAACATGGACAAGACTTTCATATAATAGTAATGGAAGACTTTAATATAGTCTATAACCTATCGAAGAATAGAAAGTTCTCTTCCAAAGAAAGTTTCAGACCATTATGGTAACCCAAAATCCTATTATTCAACTTTCTTGATGAATGAGACTTTATAGATATACAAGCCATATGGGAAGGCAAAGAGAAAACTTCAATAAGGAAAAACCTAACAAGTAATAGTAGAATAGACTATATTTGAATTTCTTTTAGTTTAACAAATCATTCACTACTCTAATTTGATAATCAAAACATGAAAGATATTATGGAAAGTAATCACATCATGCTTCTAATAACACTATATGACAAAGATCTTTTTACAAAAAGCATAATCACAAAACCCTTTACAAATACATCAAGGAGAATTGATATAAAGAGAACATCTTCATTATAATGGCAAGTCTTTTGAAAAAGTATAGACTACAAATTTAAAACATTACTAGAACCTTTGCTTTAAGAAGAATTCAATCAAGATGAAAAAAAGAATTATGCAAACAAGCTATGATAAACCTTTGTATGTAAAGCAGCCATTAACAAACTGATAACAAAGAAAACAATCCAATAAAAAAAAAGCATTACAAACATAATGCCAAATTTATCAGCTATAAAAAGTTTTACAACTTAAAGAACTTTATAACAAAGCAGAAATATCAAAAAAATAGATAAGTTATAGATCCTTAGCTTAGCTATAAAAAAACATAATAGTATTCATAGTCCAAATTATCAAATCAAAAACTATTGTATCCAGTATAAGATCTTAGAACTCCTTGAAAAAAGATATTCAAGATACTATAAAAGATCTCAAATTCATATGTCAAAGATTAAAAGCAAAAAAACAAGAGATGGCTTAAAACTACTTTGGAACAAAGATGTAATAATTTGAGAAACAATTAGAGATAGATGGTTAGCTCCCTAATCAACCAAACAAAAAGCAAAATAGTATTAGATAGGATTAATATTAAGCAGAGGAATAATAAATATATTACAACACAAAAAAATGAAATAGAAATAGAAATAAGATGGTATTACCATAAGGCCTTTATAAAAAAAAATACTAGTTATAACAATTTATCAGAAGAATGGAAAGAAGAGTACAAATCAAGAGAATATATCTAAACAGCTTGATACAACAAACTACTTGAATTAATTTCACAAAAAAAACTAAGTAAAATATTGAAAACACTTCCCAACAACAAAGCTCTAGAAAAATCTCAAATCAGTTATGAAATGTTAAAAATGTTAAGTCAAGAGAGAAAAGATTTCTTAAAAAGAATATTAAATAACTTCTTAAGATAGAAAGTCACTCCAAAACATTGGAAACAGTGTCATATATATCTTATAGCTAAACCTAAACCTTGGGATTGTAAACTCTTAAATATTAAACCTATTGTTTTGCTAGAAATCACAAAAAAGTGTTTCACCAAAATCCTTATCAAAAGAATAGAAAATATTTATAAAACCAATAATATTCTCAAAGGATTGAACTATATAGGGCTGACACAAGAAAGTATAGCAAAACCAATTCAAATTCTCAACAATATTTGTGAAGATACCAGAGAAAACAAAAAGAAACTGTGAATACTTTTTCAAGATACTGTGATAAAAATAGTGTCTACTACCATTTGATAGCTATTTTTAATCATGATATTCATTCTATTTCTATTTTTATCTAGTTATTTATAATTATTTCTTTGATATTCTTTGATATTCTTATTGATACTTGATTAGCATAGATCACTTTATCAAATGT
>CAJVPT010001376.1:0-21752 GCA_910592055.1 Acaulospora colombiana | reverse complement strand
TCGCTAAGCATAGAAATAGTTTATAAAATTGTTTTGTAAATGAAAGTATATGTAACGCATATAATCAATAAAATGGGTGACGTTGTGTGTTTTAAAAAAAAAAAAAAAAAAAAAAAAATATAAATATATCACCACACCCAAGCAGATATTTAAAATTCCTTCAGGATAAAACCTGGATAAATCAATATTGACAAAAACTCAAAAGTATAGAATATATTGATAAGAACAGATTCTAGACACCTTCTAAACAAAAACAATTCAATAGTATCAGGAACTACCTTATCAAAAGATTAAATAAGAGAAAAAAAAACCAAAGTAGTATAAATATATCTGAGCAAAAGTAGATCAAACACTAATGCAAGGTGCAATAAAAGCAAGACTTAACTTATTTGCACTAATATACACAAGGACTTAGAAATTCAAATGAAAAAAATAGCTCTTCTTTGAAAAAGTAGAATAAATTATAATCAGCCAAAGAGTCAACCATAATAAAAAAAAATATCAAACTAAGAAATTTCAATACCATGAACAAATCACAGTCAAAGCATGTAAAGAATGCCAATTTACTATCTACACAGACAAACATGGTTTCAATTGTTGTATAAAAATATCAATATTCTCTCTAATTATAGTATCTATTATTAAAATAATCAAGTTTAATTAAGAAAAGAACAATACCATCAAACCTAGTATACAAATATCTTCACAGAGCTGGACCAAGTGGTGACAATAGCTGAATTCTACACTGAATTTGATAAGAGTTATTTATAAAATCTTGAGTACAAAAGCATGCAAACAAATTATAAGAGCTCAGAAAAATTTATATACTGTCAACCTATCCAATTCACCCCTTAGGAATCAGATAGAGACAGAGAACTAGTGCAGGAAAACACCAAGTTAGACTTCTAATATGATATACAAAAGTTCTAATTTGGACAATAATAAATGAAGAAGTTTATCACTGGTAATTTAGGCAGGAGAGGCAGAACAATAATTTTGGATTAAAGGTAATTTTATTGTTGAATAAATCCTGAGAAGTCTCCAGAGGGAGAATTTCCTCCTTTAAATATATAATTGAGTTATATGATATTTGAGAATATAAACTAAGATAAATAATAGTAATAGTTATACTATTAGTTTCGCTGGACTATTAAGCTATGTTATTTTAAACAGAACTCAAATATCCTTCGAAAATAATAGTTACATGTGATAAATTAGGACTACAGAATATTCTAGAGTACTTTATGCTAAGTTTGCTAATAGCAAAATTGACTATCAATGTTCTAGAAGTGTTCTGGAAGATCTTTACTTTCAGGTGACCAAAAGAATCGTGATATATTAATCTGAGGTACTGGGATCATCCTGAGTACTAGGGAGATCATATGGCGAAATTTTATAGTTTAACAATACAAACATATCAACCATATCCAAAAAACTGGAACCAGAGCAACAAATCTTAGTATACACTAATAGAAGTATTGAGTTAGACACAGAACCAAGAATATGAATATGAATAATCTTTATAATACTAAACAATACATATCTGAAGCTCAACTCAATCTTCGCAGTTCAAGTATCATTATACAGATTAGAAATTTTGTCAGTTATCATTGCTTGTAGAACAACTGAAAAAGACAAAGTGATCAATATAGACCTAATTTACAAAATCTTATTTAAAACTATCGCAAACTCACAATCAATTAGAAATTAGTTAAACAACAAGAAAAAAAAATATTATCCAATTTCCAGAAAGTAATAAATACCTTAAAAAAAAGATAACCTGGCACAAAACATTCAAAAAAGATAATAATCCTCTTCACAAAAGGGTTAATAAACTGGTACATTAAGTATTATTAAATAAAGACAAAAAAATTGTGACACAATTCTCAACACATGTTTAGAAACTTAACTACCTGCAACCTTACTTCAATGGCAATACAGAAATTACCCAAAATATTTATGTGGCTATTAAGCAGATCCATCAAGCACAACTTACAATTGACTGGAAGCATCTCAATAGAAATAACTTTTTTTTTTTAACCTAATAAAACTCTAATATTGAGTTTTTATTAATTTATTAATACAGGTTTAATTGTGAGTTTATATATTTATGAAAGAAAAAAAATACTATAACTCAGTATTCTATTATTAGAAATCCTGTAACTTTTTACAGTCCACCTTAGTGGGTGTTAGTGTGTCAAGACTCCACTAGCACTAATATTGATTGAAAAGAAAAAGAAAGGAAAGTAGTTGTTATTTGTTGTTTTTTTTTTTTGTTTTTTTTTTATAGTAAACTACAACTGGTATTAGATATGAGACTTTATTTGACAATTTAATTTCACTATCATTACATCAAATATTTCTATATATGCAGATTAACGTTAACCTATCACAGCAATCCTAGCTAGCCAGATAATTAATACACAGTCATAAATCGTGATACTTAGTTTAGTTAATATAATGCTTATATGACTATTTTTGTATTGAAATTCACCAAGCTAGATCTATTAGATATATCCAATGGAATGTATATACTCTTCAATATTCTCAGATATTATTCACTCAGATCTCAGAAGGGGACATGTTACCTTTCTTGTCATCACCTATGGCATCAAATCAATCTTCATTAACTAATTTTCAATTAAGCGGAACATCAGATTGGAATATCCTGAGCTAGGAAAGCGAGGTTCTGGAGGTTGCTGGAATAGGGTGGGTTAAGAACTTTATTTGAGAGGCTAGACCAGAAGCTTTACTTTATACAATAGTTTGATAGTACAATCTTAAGTTTCAGCCACTGATCGATGAAAGGTCAGAACTTCCATCTTCATGCAGCCTAACTTGTTTCAAGCTAGTTTCAGATAATTGGGTATGACTTTCATAGGACATCTGGTAAATCTAATCAAAAGAATAATTTCAATTTTTGGTCCTTAAGTAGTATTGAACTATAGATCCTATGATTATGACCTGGGAGTACTACCACTGTGCTATTAACCCATAGGTTTTGTTTAGTGTTTTTTTTGTTATAATATTTGTTAATTCTATATATAGTTTTCTGAACCTGTTCTTAAATGTTTCTTTAGATCTATTTGAACCCATTCTGGTTTTGGGTCTATCTCAAAAAATTTGATAAACTGTGTTGTTAGAGAGGCTAAACTTTGTGATGTAATTTGTTAATTGTTTGTATTATGCTTGCTTACTTCTTCTAATACTTAAGTTTTTTCTCTATATTTTGACTTTTTTCCCAGTTGATTGTAATGTTGCATCTGAGTTTCTATACTTTTCACTTGGCTTGCCAGAATTTATATGTTGTTCCTCTAATTGCTTCTAGTACTTTGGTCCTATCTTCTGTTATAGTTTCTACTATTTGGATTATACTGTATATTATAATTCATCTAATGATATCTTTCTATTTAATTTTATGCCATGTTTTGATATTTTCAGTATACTCTTGTGTTACTTGTGTTCTTTTACATTTGTTTTGGATCAGTTCTGTCTATTAATCTTCAACCCTTGCTACACTTTCTTTTGTCAAGATCTTAATGAACTCTTCAAGAAGTCTTGTTTGTATTATGATATATTGAAAAATATGATCATTGGTTTCTTTGTGCTATTTATAGATTTTACACTTGTCATTTGAGTATATGTTGGGTGTCTTTCATTTAGTTTATCCATTGTAAGTAGTTTTTTTATACATATTTTAATTCTAAAAGAGTATATTTTGTGTTTTTGTTTAATTAGAAAATTTTTAATAATTAAGAATTTTTTGAAAAAGGGGTTTTTTTTAAATATTTTATTTAACATAGGTATATTATTTATTGTAGCAGGCTAATTAGCAAGTCAGTTACCAATGATCAAAAGCTTGTATAATCTGTGGATAGAAGAGTACGTCCTTTTATCAAACATACAAAAACAAACAAAAGTAAATGTGTAAAAAGATTTGAGCAAATCTTAAGGTAATTTTCCTAAAACTACTTATAACTTCACTGTTATAACAATCTATTCAAAAGATTCGTCTTAAGGTTCATCATTTTATTAAGTCATTGGAAGAAGTTATATTGATACATTTTTAAACACATAGGACTATTACATAATCACTATGGTTATTCTAGTATCATGTCATGCATAAATTACTTCGTGGTCAGCTAATTTTCTATTACCTCAGCTCATAGTTTTTACCTTTTTACGTGAATGGATTGTTCGCGTATTCTTCTATCTTGTAAGGAGTTGGTGATAGTCAGCAATTGATTGTTTCGCGTAAGCTTCGGTCGTGTCACGATCGTCGGTCACGTGACCACGGCGAAAATCCCGAACTTGGTCGGACTTCTTTGGCCTTTAACTCTATTAAAGATTGTAAAATTTATTATTTATAAATTTTATAAGCAAATTTTAAAGAAAACTTATTGTATTTATTATACTATAATTCAATTATTGAAAGTATTATTTTTAATATAACAAATTTTAAATACAAATTAAGACATGAAAAAAATTATTAATTTTTAATTATCACAACATTTAGACTTAATTCTATGCAAAATATTCAGAATAATATGAAAATAAGAGTTACTGTAATTGATTAGAGATTAATATTAGAAATAAAGAAATTTACTATTATATTTATTAGAGATAAAAAGATTCAATAAAATTTAAAAAAATTTTTTTTTGTTACATCATCCTATATACGTACTATCTATACGTATTATTAAAGATCGACGAACAAATGTTGCGTTCTTTTTTTTTTTTTTTACGGCTGCGTACGTATATACTTTATTTCTTGTTTTTATTTAACAGTCTTGCACGTTAATTTTTTTAATTATTGACTTTATATAAATGTTAAATCTTAAACCCATAGTTTTTATTTAAATGCCCAATCGTAAATTTCGATTTCCGGTTTATGCCGGAAATAAGATCGAAAATATACATAAATTAGAAAATTCACTCGAATATAATGCTGCACGAGTGCTGTAAGGGTAACAAATTGATGCGCGTGGAATGCTCCCATGTCTTATTTTTTGTGATAATTATATATATATATTTTTTAATACTGTGTACAAAAGGCCCAAATTTAATTAGATGCATAATAGGAGTCGTGCTCGTTGTAGTGTCATTTCAGCATAAATATAGATCCTCCCGGACACTAATACTTTTTACTGCAATTTTCCATGATGTCGAAAAAAAAAATTTTTTCCCACTATAATTATCTTAGTTTTATCATTACTTTTGTTCTTCTCATTGGTATCTGCGGACAAAAAGTTTTGCACTAAAACATGCTATAAGACCAAAACTGTCAACCCCTCGAATTGTCCAGGCCCTTATACTAAAACTATCACTTCTTTTTCTACGGCTACTGCTTTTACAACAACTACTACAGTAACAACTGTTACAACATTTCCTGGACCCGTAAAGCGTGGTATTAGAAAAAAAGAAAAAGGAGCATGTAGAATTAAATTCGAAGAAAAAACGGTTACCAGACCATGTCCGAAAACGAAAACGGAAACAACAACATATGAAGATACCGTCACCTCCACTTCTACTATTACCGCCACATCAACGTTCTTCGCGGAGAATTGTATCCCGAACGGTTATCCTTGTGACATATTTAATCCTGAAGATTGCTGCAATTTTACTTGCGAAACAGTCTTTACGGCGACTATATCTTCTTACACCTGTGTGTAAATGGACTGCTGTATTATTTTTGAAGGTGACCGAAATATTAAATACGTATAGGTTTTCGGTCCCATTTTGGATAGTACGCGTTTAATGCAAATCTTAGGGTTCGAAAAATCCTTGTCATCCTACAAAATAATTATTCAAATTTGTATAGCGACTAATTCTATTATAATAAAATTAAAGTTTATATGTTAGCAATAATTTTAGATCTTCAAATACTTTATTTTAGATGCCGATAAAATTTAAAAAAAGAAAAATATATACAGTGCTGATTGGATTTATTTTTTTTTACTGCGCAATATCGGTCACATTGAAACACGTGAAACTTCGGATATTTAAAGTTTAAGACTGATATTTATAATTAAAAAATTTTTAATAAGTTATACGATCCTATTACTTTCTATAATCAGCTCACAATATCTCGTTATCGACTAAATCAATCCAATTAGAACAGATTTTTTTATTTTTCCCCATTCTTCGGCCATTCCTCACCCAAATACCTTCCTATCATTTGGATTTTTTTGTATACGTTTTTTTATTGCCCTTGACTATACTCTATAAATTTTCGATCGAATTAAAGCCAAGGCTACTAGATGGCCAGTCTAAAACATCTGGCATATTTTCCACAATAAAGATCATTGCCAAGTGACTTGTGGGCTTCGGATCATTATTTCGTTGGAAGCACTATTCATCACAAAGTATCCTTTTAATTTCTGAACCACATTCATTTAGAATTCGTATATAAAACTTATATCCGTTATCTGCTAAAAGAGAAATAGATTAGTTTTTCCTATAATATAAAATTCTTCTTAAGCAAGAATTCTTATCTGACTTTTAGGCAGGCATATAACGAATCGATTGTGCACTTATGATACTATTTTATAGTATTTTGGTAGAGTTTAAATACTGTTATATATAAAAAAAAAAGGTTGTTCCTATGTATTGTTAAGATGATTTTTGTCAGTTTTATTTTTTCTTTTTAGTGAGTATAGGAGTAACCCATATAAGACTTTTTTGTATACCTGAACTTTTTCAAATGCCTTCCAATAGTGTGAACATGATATCTATATACAAATTTTTAATAGTTCGATCACAAATCTTTTGATAATAAAGAAGTGTTCCTATGAATGTATTGCCCTGGTACATTTGAAGAAGTCTCATTGATCGATCTTGGCCTGCCATTTCCACCCGAATGCTCAATAGATCTCAATTTTTTAAACTTTTTAAAGTTATGACATATAGTTGAAAGAGAAAATTTTATAAGTGAATAAAATTTTTTATGTCATATATACCATTGTTCTACAATTGTAATTGAATCTTAGATTGATAACTTTTTCTTTCAATTAATATTTCTGCGACCCCTTTTGCAAAATGAGCTAAAGTTTGAGAAAACGTTGACTGCTAATGTAATATACATCCCATGATTTTTCTATTGCACAAAAAAAAAATTTTAATTGGATTGTAATATAATCAATTTTTTTAACTGGCAAAGTCTTGATATTGAGTTTTTATTTATCATTAATACAGACTTATATATGCAAATTCAATTGTGAATCTATCCATTTATAAAAGGAAAAAAACACCATGACTCAGTATTCTATTACTAGAAACCCTGTGATTTGCTGCAGTTCACCTTGGTGGGTGCTAGCATGTTAAAACTCCACTAGTACTAATTTGCAAAATGAGCTAAAGTTTGAGAAAACGTTGACTGCTAATGTAATATACATCCCATGATTTTTCTATTGCACAAAAAAAAAATTTTAATTGGATTGTAATATAATCAATTTTTTTAACTGGCAAAGTCTTGATATTGAGTTTTTATTTATCATTAATACAGACTTATATATGCAAATTCAATTGTGAATCTATCCATTTATAAAAGGAAAAAAACACCATGACTCAGTATTCTATTACTAGAAACCCTGTGATTTGCTGCAGTTCACCTTGGTGGGTGCTAGCATGTTAAAACTCCACTAGTACTAATTTTGATAGAAAAGAAAAAAAAGTGGAAATAGCTATTTTTTAGAGTTTTTTCTATTATTATATTGATCAGTTTTATATATAGTTTCCTGAACCTGTCCTTTAGGTATTTTTTAAGATCAATTTGGACCTGTTCAGGCTTAGGATTAGCTTCAAAGCTTTTAATAGCCTATATTGTTGATGAGTCTGAACTTTGTAATATAGTTTGCTAATTATTTATATTGTCTTTGGCTCGCTTCTTCTGATGTTTTAAGTTTTTTATTTATGTTTTGACTTTTTTTCAATCAATTGTAATATCACATCTAAATTTACAGGCTTCTTGCTTAGCTTGCCAAAACTTGTTTGGTGCTCTTCTAATTGTTTCCAGTACTTTAGATCTGTCTTTTATTATGATCTCTACTACTTAAATCATGCCATGTATTATAACTCCCCAGATAATGTCCTTCCATTCGATTTTGTGCCATGCTTTTATGTTTTCATTATATTTTTATGTTATTTATATTCTTTTCCATTTGCTTTGAATTGATTCTGTTTGTTTACCTTTAGTTCTCACTGCATATTCCTTTGTTAAGACCTGAATGAACTTTTTCTAAAGTCTTGTTTTTATTGTACCACATTGGAAAATGTGATCATTAGTTTCTTTATGCTATTTGTAGATTTTGCATTTATTATTTGGATAAATGTCAGAACATCTTTCATTTAGCTTGTCCTTAGTAAGTAGTTCTCCCATCTATATTTTGATTCTAAAGAAGCAATCTTTATAACCTTTTATGTTGATTAATATTGCTATAATTGCTGTTGACATTAAAAGCTTGAATGTCAGGTATCAATAGATTTTTCTAGATTTCTTCTGGTTCAGCCAATACTAATTTCTTTATAGTATTCACTATTTGCTTGCCTATTTGTTCTTGAGTATCTGTCTTGTTAGAGGCTTTATTTCAATATCATATTGTTTTTAATTTCATCTAATAAGTACATTTGGTGATGTGAATATTTGTATATTTACTGTTATGGTGTGTTTGAATTTATCTGTAAGCCTCATGAAAGTCAACTGGTTTGCCTTTTCATTGCCTAGAATGCCTGAGTGACTTTTAACTTTTGTCCAACTGACTATAAGTCTTTTAATTTTTATTAAGTCCCTAATGATACTTTTAAGGATTTGGTTTGATTAATATATATTATTTTGATATCTTTTTCAGATTGGAGACTTTCCTAAGATATTGATTGCTAACTGACTATCTGTGAAGATGATAATAGTTTTGTTTATATTAATGGTGCTTATTATTGTCAGAATGGTCTAATTACATAACTTATAAAGGTTTTTATAAAATAAAAAATTCTAAATTTTTTTTATCAGCATTATATATACAGTAGTTTATTTATATAGCTTTTAAACTATATATAAAAAGTTGCTTAAAACTTTAATGAATTTTTTAAGATAACTTAGATTTTATTTAAAAGAATATTTGTACTATATAATTATATTAGAATTTAAATAGTTTTCTTCCTATTATTTTCTTTAAACCTTCTATCAGACTAAATATATGGGTTTTATTAAAGATATGTATACTTTACATTAAAGATATATTATTAAAACTAAGTCTTTACCTAATTCACTTATCTCTATTTTAAGAATTATTAAAACTCTAAGTGCAACTTCAGGAGTGATTTATTGCTCTGTTAGCAGTTCAGTAGGGACCTTTCTAACTGTTAACTTTATTGCCTGCAGGTCACTACTACAGATTACTCTATAAGGTTCTAACAGAGCTTAAAACCCGAACATTTCATTCAATACTCTACTTTTCTTATTAAAATTTCTTAGAGGCTTTTATCCTCAAGGTTTCTTTTTTCAAGTAATGAATTTCTTTTCTTTGAGGGCATAGTTTTTTGGCTTGATAGACAAGAAGATCTTTTTGTCTTGTCTTCTTTATTAATTCCTTGTGTTTGTTCCCATTCGATTACCTTTTTACATCTTTTATTTCAGATTTCTTTTCAGATTTGATTGCAGACTCTTTTTTGCATTTTTAATATCCACTTTCTTGCTATTCTTTCTATATATTTACCTTGACATTTTAGATCTACCGCTTCTAGAATAAGGTCAATTCTTATAAGGCCAGTATGGAAACTTAGTATATTTTGACTTGTTCCAGAAGTCTATTCCACTACTTTGATGATCTATTTGTCAAATTCTCCTATTTTTTCATAATTATCAATAATTAATCTAGAATTTTTTTCTTCAATCTCTCTCTATCTTTCTCACAATAGCTCTTTAAAATTTCTAATGATTTCATCTACTTCTTTATTTCATGCCTCTTGTAGCTGATCTTTATAGGCTGAATATTCTAGCAAGTATTCTATAGTTTCATTTTGTGATTATATGCAATGCATTTCACTTGTTTATATAGTATTAGCCTTAATTATTAGTTATATTTTCCTTTAATTATTATCTATAGTTTTTGTCTATCATATTATTTTAGTTCTATTTTTAGATCATATGACACATGTGATGCAAGAAATGTCTCATTAGTTTATAGGATTGATCCAATTATTAGGGCAAAATAGTGATTGACGTAGTACGTATTATTTAATTTTATTATTTAATTTTCATATCTTATCTATATTTAACTAGCAGATTACCCAAGTGATCAGATCTAACATATTGGCCTAATTTGACAAATCTGATAGATTTGGTCACTTTGGTCACTTTGGTCACCAAATAGTTAATATTAAATTATATATATAAAGACCAGCTGTCCAAAGCTGTTGACCCAAGGTTTTATCTACTGAATTCTCTTATCCTTGACATTATATATCTCTAATAAACTTTCCAATTAAATCAAATCATCCAAAGCCTCTTTCAATGTGTTTGTGGAACCTCTACTATTCTTGAATTATCAACTTTAGTATACAAAGACTAAGATATTCTCCCTCAACTTAAAGTGGATTACTGCTATAGTTGTCTTGTCTATCTATCTGATTTAGAGGTTATTGGATAGGTTGATAAATTGGTAGTGACTGTGAAATTCACTACTCTGTAAACTATTTTCTGAGAATAATCAGAAAGCCTTGCTCAGTATTGGATGTATTCACTTGGAAAGTGATTCAGAAATCCAAAGTCTAGTAAAGGATTTGAATTTTGTTATATGAATAGTTTAAAAAACCACTTCATTACTAATAGTATATATGATAATTTTCACAAAACATATTCAAATACCAACATCCATCAAATTTATCCTTCTTATATTGATAACTCTTGTTTAATTTGTTGCCCATCCCAGGAACCTTCTCCTATTTTCAAAAACTTTTGGAATTGATTCAAAGTTGAATTCATGCTACTTCTTACACTCTTGTAATCCAATATCATTTTAATCAAACTCTTACTGCTTCTTCCTTTTATTTTGAATCCACTATCATCAAAAATTTAATTTTTACTATCTGATACACACATATTTATTCCTTTAATAACATTTATTTGAAACTCTTATCTGCTATTATACATTTCAATTTCTTTACTTTTGATCCTCTTGAACTATTTAATTTACCTGTTGATGGTATACCTTGAATAGCTTACTTTTCTTTTAGCCTATACAAAATCTACAATTATTTCAAAAATCTTTTATTTTTCAATGAACCTTTATATATGGAATTACTTTTTAACTCTTCTATTTCTATTTCTTCTTCTTTTTCTATTCTATCTACTATATCTACCCCTCTTAATAATATATATATTCATACAATAATGACAACATCCAAGGATATCTATGATTATTTTGAACAATATTCTTTGCTCTCACACTTCAATATACTGCAAGTGGAACACTTCTCTGGTGAAGAAATCCAGGATCCTATTATTAGGTTGACTTCTTTTGAAAAGGCCATGATGGTTAATCAATAGGAAGGCAAAAAACTTATCTGTATGCTCAATACCCACTTCTAGGATGAAGCTGAGGAATGGTGAATAACATACTTTGAGGACAATAATGCTGATGCTAATACCATAAAATGGAAGGCCATCTCTAAGGAATTCAAACAGCAGTTCTGTACCCAGTGATGGATCAATAAATGGACACGTGATTTTGAAAAACATAGGTAAGAACCAATCGAATCTATGACTACTTACCATATTACTTTCAAAAAACTTCTCAAAAAGGTCAATATTGAAGGTGACATAAGTCTTAGCCAACATCTCCACTATTATATCAGGGGATTGCTACCACACTTGACTCCAATTATTTCCATGAACAATCCTAATAATGTGACTGATGCATACAAACTTGCCATGGCTTATCAAAATGATTAGGACATAAATAATGATGAAAAACCATGCAATCTTGCCCCATACTCAAGGAATTTCAAAATAGCTTCTTTAAAATCTGAAGACCCTATGGAACTCTTACTAAAAAGCTTGAAAAACTCCAATTGAACTTGGCTTAAAAATTGGAACTTTTTTCTGCTCAAATAAAAAACAAGACTGTCACCCAAGGCAACCCACCTCCAACTCTATAAATAGGTCTAACTCTTCCCAACTTGTATATTTCAAGTGCAATAAACCAGGACATCTGGCCAGGGAATATATGTCTGAAAGGTTTAACAAACTTCTTCAGGTTCAGAAAACCTTTGAACTATCTCACCATTGAGGAATCTGAGGAGAAAGTCAATGAATTTGAATATGAGGAGGAAATTTACATTGATTAATGCAATTAATCCTATACCACTAATAGTAGGGAGGCCAAGTAAAAGCAAAAGCAATCTGAATCAAATAAGGAATTAAACCTATGCACCAGGAAAGTCTCTAGGATCCCATTAAGGGAAATTCATGACTCTGAACCTGAAATGATCACAACCTCTCCTACTATCAAATCCAAAAGGCCCAAAACCAAAGCCCAACCATCTATTGTGGACCAACTGCCCAACTATAACATCTCTGAGAATATTCTAAATCTTTCTGCTAAGGTTACTCTAGGACAAATGTTGCAATATCCCAATTAGCACAAAAACTTGGTGAAAATTCTCAAGCAATCTAAGGTACCTATGGAAACCAATTATCTTACCTCTGATGACTCAAGGAAAACCACAGCTGCCAGGTATTATATCTGTATCAAAGAAAATCCTGTGATAGCATTTCTTTACTCTGGTGCTACTATTAGCATCATTACTGACAAACTCATGAGGAAACTTGGATTGTAAATTGATATCAAGTCCAAAACCATTGTAATTACTGCCAAGGTATATGAGCCAGGGCTCTTGAACAAATAACTGTTTTGAAAATATTTATCCAGGATTTGATTGTACCAGTGACCTTGCAAGTAATTGAGTCATGTGAAGAAACCCTTCTTCTAGAAACTGACTGGCTGGATCACATGAAGACAAATTAAAATTTTGAGGCCGTACTCTCCAAATTACCTATAAGGATAAAACAATTGCCATAAAAACCACTCACCACGCTGATACTCCTCCACATCTTCCACAAGATAACAATTATTATAAGTATGATAAGTATGATGAGGATGAACTTCTGGATGAAATTGAATATGAATCTGAAAGTGATTTTGAGGAACAGGAGGCCTACACGTCTAATCTTGTTTTTGAATCTGAAGTGACAACCCTGCCATCTTTCTCTCTGACTGTCCTAAACCTAAGAAACCCTCTCCTAAACCATCTACTGAAATATTGACCAAGGAACAACAAGCTGAGGTTCAACAAATTCTATCTAATCATAAGGATGTTTTTGTTGATCACATCTATAAGGAAGGTCAAACAAGTAATCTAGGAAGGATTACAGTGGTTACCCATAGCATTAATATTGGGAATATTACTTCAATCCAACAGCGACCATATAAAGCCTCACCTGATCAATAGGAATTCATCAAAAAGAAAATTGAGGAAATGCTGCAGTGAGGAATCATCAGTTATACTACCAGCTCCTGGTCCTCTTCTGTTATTATAGTACACAAGAAAAATAATAAGCAGTGCTTCTGTGTTGACAATAGGAAACTCAATACAATTACTGAAAAGAATGTCTACTCCATGCCGATTGTTGATGATCTTTTGAAAACCTTCAATGTGCTCAATAGTTCACCTGTCTTGATCTAGCAAGTGGATATTGGCAAGTGGCAATAAGTGATAGGGACAAACACAAAATAGTATTTACAACAAAATATGGTCTCTATGAATTCAATGTCATGTTCTTTGGTCTTTGCAATGCTCCTGCAACTTTTCAGCGACTAATAAACAAAGTATTGGCTCCCTACAATGGCAAATTTGTTGAAGTTTATCTTGATGACATTACTATCCTTTCCACTACCTTTGAACTCCACTGTCAGCATATTCACATTATCTTGAATGCTCTCAGTGAAGCCTTTCTAATGTTGAACTCTGAAAAACGTTACTTCTTTTTATCGCAAGTGAAATTACTTGGTCATGTGATTAACCGCGAGGGAATCCAACCTGATGATGCCAAAATTGTGAAAGTTTAGGAATTCCCAAGGCCCACCACTATCAGGCAATTGAGAAGATTTCTTGGACTAGCCTCTTATTATAAGAAGTTTATCAAAAACTTCTCTTCTATTATGTATCCTTTGAATTCTCCTTGGAAAAGGATATTCCCTTTGAATGGATGGATGATCATCAGCAAGCTTTTGAAACTTTGAAGTGATTCTTAACCTTATCTCCTATCCTGAGATATCCTGATTTCTCCAAGGTCTTTTATGCTCATAATGATATCTCTAGAACTGGTATTGATACTGTTCTGGCATAAAAGAATAGAAAAAAGGAGTATGCAATTGCCTATGCTAGCCACAGTCTCAACAAAGCTAGGTGAAACTATTCTGCACTGAATTGAAATATCTTGCAATCATCTGGGCTGTTGATCACTTCCATCAATATCTGGGGACTCAACACTTCTTCTTGATTACTGACCACTCTGCTCTTCAATAGTTAAAAACAACTGAACTTAAAGGACAACGTGCAAGGTGAATACTCTGTTTAAATTTTATAACTTCACTATCAAACACAGAGCTGGAAGGAAATACAGCAATGCTGATTCCATGTCTAGCATGTATGATATAGATAAACCAAACTTCCACAACTCTAAGCCTACACTCATTCAAAACTAATTCAAAGTCAGCAATCACAAGTAAAATCTGATAACAAATAATATCCAGCCCAGATAGTCGATGTCCTGGACAAACAACACAACCTAACTTATCAAAATAAAATTTCAACACTATCATTATCTCAAAAACTATCTTTAACAAAACAAATTACCTGATACTTTTGACAACAAATAACAAAAGCAACTTATCTTGAAAGCACAATACTACCAAGTGAAAAATAACCAACTCTACAATAAGGATTGATGTAGAAAAACAAGAAATCAATAACTCCGTGTAATTCAAAAACATGAAGTGGAACCAATCTTATACTTACTATACAACCATTCTACTGAAGCAAATCTTGATATGGACAAGGTCTTTGAAAAACTATGTGATCAATACTACTGGCCCCAAATGTTTGAGAATGTAAAGCATTATATTAATACCTGTGACCAATATCAACGATAAGGCAAATTCAGGACCCCTGGACCCTTGCACACAATCACAGTTGGTGATCCTTTCTCCAAAATAGGCATTGATATTGTGGGATCCCTTCTAATCACAAGCAAGAGAAACTGATATATTATTATTGCAACTGACTACTTTACAAAATGATCTGAAGCTAAAGCAATCTCCCATGCTATAGGACAGCGAGTTGCAGATTTTATTTATCAAGTTATTATTTGCAGGCATGGATGTCCAAAACATATTCTTTCTGATTGTGAAACACATTTTAGAAATGAAATAGTTGAAGCTTTATTGGGAAAATTTCAAATACGACATCTTTATAATGAATTTATTGCATCAACACTATTTGCCTATCACATATCAAAACAATCTTCTACCAAATTTACCCCCTTCTATCTTGTTTATAGCCACAACCCTCAAATGCCCCACATAAAAATGTATGAAGTAATGGAAGGAAATATCTTAACCTGACTCTACCAACTGACTGAAACCCTGCCTACTGCTTAAGGAACTGCCCAAGGAAATATTCTGAAAGTCCAAAGGAAACAAAAGGAAAGATTTGATCTGAAGTTGAAAAAGTCAAGGAACTTCAAAATTGGAGACAAAGTGTTAATCTATGATGCTGCCAGGGACAAACTCTTTACTGGAAAACTCAAACTAAAATAGAAAGGAACTTACTTTATATATAATAACTTGGGAAATGGAGCCTTTAAACTTAAGATGATAGATGAAAAAGTTCTAGCTGCCCCTCTCAACTTGGCCTTGCTGAAACCATATCTTGATTGTGAAAAATGAGAACCTACTGTATATTGAAAACTAAAAAAAGGAATATACAGTGTAATAGTGACAGCCCCTGAGCTCTCACCACTATTACAGCTGACTCCAGGGCTATCAGAGATTACTGCATAATCTTAAGGTGATGTACTTATAAGTAGACAAGTGAAAAATATGAAAAAGGAAAACAAAAATCTCAAAGCTTGTGTGAGGAAAAGGTTCTATTCAAAGGAGCAGGAATAGAAATACCCAACTGAACCAACAGGACACCAAGCCTGGCCACCCTTTGTCACAAGTTCTGATTTTCCAACTCCAACTCTCTGAAGTGAAACTTCTGGAGGCCAACCACTCTACCTCTCCTCCAATTGAGAGTTTTCTTCTTGAAGGTCAACCTGGAACCACTCACCATGACATATTTGTCTCTCCAAATATTTGACTCTTTCTTGGTGAGTAATGACAGTTGTCCACAAAGGATCCATCCTTCTTGAGTGAGTAAGTCTTTATGCTTTGGTAGTTCTGGTTTCTCTTGGTATGATGATAAAAGAAATATGAGGAGTACTCGACAAACTAAGGAAAATTCTCATATTAAATAGGGAAACATGGATGATCATACCATCACAACAATTATATAAGGAGTCCCACTGTCTATCAACTCCTTATGAATTATTAATTCATGGAACTCACCGCTTAAATAGGGGAAAATGTTAGCCTTAATTATTAGTTATATTTTCCTTTAATTATTATCTATAATTTTTGTCTTTCATGTTACTTTAGTTCTATTTTAGATCATAGGACACATGTGATGCAAGAAGTGTCTCATTGGTTTATAGGGTAGATCCAATCATTAGGGCAAAGTAGTGATTAATATAGCGCACATTATTTAATTTTATTATTTAATTTTTATATTTTATCTATATTTAGCTAGCAGGTTACCCAAGTGAGCAGATCTGGCATATTGATCTAATTTGGCAAATCTGGTAGATTTGGTCACTTTGGTTACTTTCGGTACCAAATAATTAATATTAAATTATATATATAAAGACTAGTTATCCAAAACAGTTGACCCAAGGTTTTATCTACTGAATTCTCTTATTCTTGACATTATATATCTCTAATAAACCTTCTAATTAAACCAAATTACTCAAAACCTCTTTCAACGTATTTGTGTAACCTCTACTATCTTTGAATTATCAACTTTAGTATACCATGACCGAAGTATTCTCTCTTAATTTAAAGTGGATTACTACTATAGTTATTTCATCTATCTATTTGATTTGAAGGTTATTGGATAGGTTAACAATAGATTTAGTTTTCTTACAGTCAACTTATTTAAGGTGGGTAACTTATCATTGGTCAGTTTAATAAGAAAGCTTCTTTATTGGTATTGTTTAAAAGATATATCTCATATGTGTCTATCCTTAACCTTTTCTTATACTAGGTTCCATATGTGAACCTGGTGTTCTGAAATCTGATGATTCTATTTTTTCTTTGTTTTATTTTGTTGTGTTCACCGATAGGCTGTTGTCATATTATTAATATTCTTAAGAAACTATCTAATTGGATTATCTAGAGTTGTTCCTTGCCACTTGATTTCAGTTATAATTTTATATAAAGTGAGATCTTTCCATTCAATTGATAGAAATTTTAGGGTTTTCTTAGCTAAGATATCTGCTTTTTTATTATAAGGGTTATTTAAGTGTACGTTGACTTTTGTGAGCTTTAGATCTATGTTTTTCTTTTTATTAGCTCTACTATGCATGCCTATAAGAACCAATTTTTTTTCTTGAGCCATCTCTTATGTATCCTTTTCAGGTCTTCTTTTCTAAGAATTTCTACTTGAAAATATATACTTGACTATTTGTAAAGATCTCCACCATACTTTCAATTGGGACTATTAGAAGTATTTTTATAATTGCTACCAATTCTGCTCTTGTAGATGAGGATCAATTGTTTATTCCTATTTGAAACTTGCTTTTCTCTCATTCTTTTCCTATTTGGATCCAGGTTGCTTCTATTTTCATATCTTCTTTTTTGTGATTAGTAAGTGATTTGTCAGAATAGAAGATTAGTTTTTCTTTAGATTCAAGGTTATATTAAAGCATATTTATTAGATAGTCTTGATATTCTCCTTCTCTAATATGTTCTTTAATAATAGCTTCTTTCCAGGTTTTGATATCCATGTGATTTACTCTATCATTTTGGATCTTTAAAGGACTTTGGTTGCTATAAATTACTTCTTTGATTCTTTTTTCAAGTATCAACTTGAAGTTGGAGATTTTTAAGTCTTGTATTTTTCTAGTTAACTTTCTTGTATTGAGGTATGGTACTACATATATTTCTTCTATTTCTCTTTCAAGGATACAGTTATCATTTAGTATTATGCCTTCTGAACATCCCAAACATTTTTGTATATTGGTCTTCTAATCATTGATGTTAGGACTGGTAAAGTGTTCTGCTATTGCAACATTTTGCTTTTTTTCTTGTCTTAATTTTCTACAAGTTACTCAGTTTTTTTTATTTTCTATTACTATTCACAATTTTTTCTACTTGTTTCAATTAGGGTTTATTTTAAAGTATTCTGATTCCAATCTCATATAATTTTCTTTTCCAGATCTTATAAGTTGCTTTAGTTGTTCCTCTGAAAGATTTTTAGCTATAATTTGAAACTATTCTAATATAAGTCCTATGCTTGTATTTTGTAGGAGCTGAAATATTTGCCAGTCTCTTATTTTTGCAGTTTTTTGATCAATTAGCTAATCCAGGTATATTGACTGATTGTTTTTAAGTAATAGTATAGCTTTATTGTATTCTTCCAGTGCAAGATATTTTTAAATCTAAAGTTTTTCTTTTTCTATTCAAAGATATCTTGCTATTTTCAACTAAGAAATGTTATTTCCATATCCTTAGCAATTTTGGTTACTTGAAGCAGGAAGTTTCCTTTGTCTATTAGATGACTTAAGAATTTGCAGATTAAAAAATTAAGTGGTTTCCAATTTTTAATCCATGCTTGTTTGAGTCTAATAATTGTTATGATTACTACTGGTCTGAAATTATTAGTCTGTTACTCTTTGTAACATCCAAATACTTTTCAAGTTATGGATCTTTGAATAGTGGATTACGCTATTGAATATTAATCTGTATAAACTACTCTTATTCTTGAAAAGTTTTCAATATATTGTAGTTAAGGTTTTGCATATTTTCCAGAATAATATACTATGTTGTATTCTAAATTCTATTCTAGGTATTAAAACTCAATTCAGAATATAGAGGGCTTATTTGTTTGTTACTTTTTTATGTTTAAGGGCTTTTATTATAATATTGACTTCTTTAATCACTTGTTCTTTAAGCTTAATTGCAGTTTTTTGATTACCTGTTCAGATTTCTAAGAATCTAGCCTATTCTGTTCTATCAAGTTCTTTAATTACTTTTAATTATTTCTTCTTTAGTACTTTCCTTCACCTTTTCTAGATAGCAGTTAGGATTGTTAATAGTGACTAATATTGATTTGTTGCTATTTATTTGAGAGTAATTGGCTATATAAAAGATTCTTGCAGTTTTTAGAATCTTTTCTATATTTTCCTTAAATCTTGCTTTCCATATTATATCATCTATAAAGGCCATAGCTGCATGCCTTGATTCTAACCTTCTTGTAATTTGTTTTTTAAGATCATGATTCTATGTAATTGACATTTTGTATCCTCTTTGTGTATCATTTTGGATTTTGCATAAAAGGGGTCATAAAAAATTTTTCATAGTAGAAGTGTAATAGTTTCCTCTTGATCAATTTCATCTCTGGCTACTATTGATTCCATAAGATTAGTTTTGAAAATGACTTGGAATTTTTTATTTTGAAAAAGACTCAATATAATCTTTATGAAACCTTTTGAAGCTTTGATTGTTTTCATTGCTTTTACTAGCATATTTAGACTAATTGTATCATATGCTTTTGCAGTATCTTGAAAAAGTATCCACAATTCCTTTTTGTTTTCTCTGGTATCTTCACAGATATTGTTGAGAATTTGAATTGGTTCTGCTGTACTTTCTCCTGGCAGTCTTATATAGTTCAGTTCTCTGAGAATATTATTATTTTTGTAAATATTTTCCATTTTGGTGATGGAAATTTTGGTGAAACATTTTCTTGTAACTTCTAATAGAACAATAGATTTAGTATTTATGAGTTCACAGCTCCACAATTTGAGTTTTATTATTGGATATATATAACTCTGTTTCCAGTGTTTTGGAGAAACTTCCTATTTTAAGAAGGTTTTCTACATTCTTCTCAAAAAAGTCTTTTACTTCTTGGTTTAGCCTCTTCAGCATTTCTTAGCTAATTTGAGATTTTTCTGAAGCTTTATTATTGTGAAGTACTTTCAATGTTTCACCTAATTCTTCTTGTGAGATTGGTTCAAGTAGTTCATTGTATCAAGATATTTGAACATATTTTCTTAGTTTATATTCTTCTTTTCAATCTTCTGATAAACTGTCATAGCTAGCTTTTCTTTTTTTGAAGGCTTTACAATGGTACTATCTTATTTTCTTTTCAATTTTATCTTTTGAGTTGTAATGTATTTATTATTCCTAGCTTGATATTAATCCTATCTAGTACTATTTTACTTCTAGTTCAGTTGATTAGAAAGCTGACTATCTGTCTTTGATTGTTTCTCAGGTTATCACATTTCTATTTCAAAGTAGTTTTAATATCATCTCTTATTTTTTTCATTTCTAATCTCTGATATATAAATTTAAGACCTTCTATAGTACCTTGGATATCTTTTTTCAAAGATTTTCATAGCATATTAGAGATGCTATATTGGATACAATAGTTCTTGATTGATGATTTGGATTGTAAGTATTATTATATTTTTCTATAGCTAAGCTAAGGACCTGTAGCTTATCCATTTTTTTTAATGTCTCTACTTTATTGTAAAGTTTTTTTAGTTGTAAATCTTTTTTGTAACTGATAAATTTAGTATTGTCTTATAGTGCTTTTCTTCTGCTTGAGATGTTTTCTTAGTTGTTAGCTTGTTTAAGGATACTTTATATAACAATTTCTCAAAGATATCCCAAGTTTGTTTGTTTGATCCTCCCTTTCATCTAAATTGAATTTTTCTTGTAACAATGTTCTAGTAATGTTTTAAATTTATAGTTTATATTTTTACTAAATGCTTGCCATTGAGATAAAGATATATTCTTTAAATTGATTCTTTTTTATATACTCATGGGAGGTTTTGTGGTTCTGCTTCTTGTGAAAAGATCTTTATATATAAAGTTATTAGGACATTATATGGTCACTGCCCATAATATCTTTCATATTTTGGTTATCAAATTGGAGTCGTGAATAACTTTTTAGACTATAAGAGATACAAATATAGTCTATTCTACTACTACTGTTAGATTTCTTCTTATTGGAGTTTTTTTTTGCCTTCCCATATGGCTTGTACATCTATAAAGTTCTATTCGTCAAAAAAGTTGAATAGTAGGATTTCAGGTCACTATCATAATCTGAAGCTTGCTTTTGATAAGGACTTTTTATCTTTTGATAGATTGTAGGCTGCATTAAAATCACCCATTATTATTATATGAAAGCTTTGTCCATGTTTATTTTTAATAAGGCTAGTTGTCTTATTTTGTACCATTTTGTTTATTTTTTTTTTAATCCTCTGTCAGGCTAGTCATGTGTGTTTTATTAAACAATTGTAAGCTATATATATAGTATGAATCGCTAAAGCTAAAACTTTAACTAGCTCACTCGTCTCAGTAATTACTCTA